>KV425599.1:38227-247280 GCA_001632425.1 Neolentinus lepideus HHB14362 ss-1
AACCTATCAAGCTGGAAGGCTGTAGGTCTCACAATGCACACCAGGAAGCCTGAGTCAAGCTCTATAAGTTGGATGAAGAAGAGCTTGACTCTGAACGTGTTTTAGGGAGTAATGTGGCATGGGAAAGACACGAGAAGAATAAGGAAACATCGAAATGAAAATAAGACACAACAGGTCTGAGTCAAAGAAGGACAGAGAAACACATACTAGGGTGTCTTCATGTCCGAATAGGCACTAATGCCGACAGAGCTTTGGACTTAGTAGATTTTGGACGTTTGGGTTACTTAGTACTTTAGACGCCTTGTATTCTCAGACCCCCATGCGATCATTCTGGACCACCATATGGGTCACCATTGAATTTACTTCACTTTTCACATCTCAAAGTCTCACTGCATTCAAAATTGCATTCTAGTTGGCCTCGGTGTGAGGTCTTGTGTTTGTGTTGCATCTTATCATCTCCATTGTGTTCTTACTGCATTTTACTGCATCCATGTTGTGTTCTATTGCATTCTAGAGTCCTCCAGCATGGAGGAACCTTCCGAGCTATCATCTTTCACCTGTCTGAGTCCTTCTGATGGACAGCTGGTCTTGCCCAGTACTGAATACCCTCTGAGAAGCACCAAGTTGGCACCGAGAAGTGTAGTTTCAGAGTTTTAGAGAGTTAGGAGTTGCATAGAGTGTCTGGGTCAACTCACAGGAGATATATGGTGCCTTCTATTGTGTTGTTTTTCATCCCTCACCTCCCCCGAGCTTTACCTTCCTACCCTTCGACTACCGACACTATTAGACGGAGTTCCCTCTGCATTGTCTAGGTGTTTCTGGTTGTTGTTGTGTGTCTTAGCCTGTCAACACCATATGGAAATGCACCCTGAGACACCACCTCAGTTTGGACCACAGTAACAATGCTGGGTGGTGCATGCTGAGATGCCAATGACTTGACTGAGTAGTGTTCAGTTGACCGCACCATCAAGAAGCTGCCTTAAGTGTGCTGAGAAGCCAAGAGCCTTGTTGTGGAGCATAGGGTCACTAGTGCACTACTGAGTTTCTAAGTCACCATTCCCATGAAGCATGCGGAATCACCCTAAATCGTGTTTTCTGGGATCAGAAGCCAATGGGGCCTATCACCGGTCTGAGCCATCAGCCATTGGTCCTTATTCCCAGTCCCAGTCCAGCACAGTCTGGCACAAATTGCAGTTCCATGCTGTGTGAAGAAATCAACCAAATTGATATGATGTGGGTGTGCTTGCCCAAAGCAGTCAGTTGCCCAAAGGGTAATTGCGTACAGTACAACTAGCAAATACAAGCTTATATACAAGTTTTTCTTATCATTCCTGATATGGGCACCTCCACCCCCCCCCCCTCAACCACACACGAGCCTGCAAACTTGACCCAAATCCTGAATTCCAACACCGTGCCATGGCAACACTAGACATAGGGCCCTCAAAATGGCCATTTATGTCCACCTACCGGATCAAACATTATCTAAGGTACGCTAGGGGCCTGTTTAAGCCCGGTCATGTGAGCGAGCCGTGAGATGTCTAGTGTGAGAACAACAACCCGAGGGTGAGGAGGGGCGGAGTTTTAGTGGGTATAGCCCGGGACCAAGCAGCGCAGGGGGTTGGGTGAAGTACGAGGTGAGTAGTAGAGGGTACAGCGCTGCATGGTATATTTGGTCCCGGTTTGAGCCCCACACTCGGTATATTTCGAATTGTGCGTAACTGCATTTCTCCGCGGTGAAACACACCTGGTCTAGAGACCAAAGCCTAGCGGGTCCTAGTGGGCGATCACGTCGCCTGCGACGGACTGACCGCCCTATTGGGTAGGTCAACGCTCCACCAAAAAAAAAAAAAAAGAGAACAACAACCCGATTTGCCAAGCTTTGTCATCAATGGCACGGCCACCGAGCTATTGTTAGTTCTCTTACTTGACTTTGCGATGGCCAGGACTTTCCACGGGTCGGTATTTTTTGTGCACTTTGACCGTCATAACCGACCATGTCCAAGCGCAAGCAGCAAAAAGACCAGGGCGACTCCGAGTCTGACAGTAACGTCGTATGCCTCTTCGTCGTCCACATCAACACCGACTCATCTCGCACCAGTAGAGCCTCGTCGATGTCGACTTTGAGTTCTTCGACCCCAATCCCAATGTTGACTACCACGCCCTCAAGCGCCTGCTGATCCAACTATTCCAGGCGGATGCTGAGCTGTTCCACCTTGAGAACCTCACCAATTTGATTCTTGGACAGCCGCTGATCGGCACGACTGTGAAGACGGATGGGCTGGAGAGCGATCCGTACGCGTTCTTGACCGTGCTGAATATGCATGTCCATAAGGTACGTTTCTCCCAACCAATTTATTTGACCTTTTCTCACAGAAGTTCGTCCCAGAATCACCCGTCAGTAAAATCCCTTATGGCCTACCTCCTCCTCAAATCCGCCTCCAACGTGCCCCTCCATTCGACGCTCCAGACCCTCATCGGGTCGGCCGGTATTGATGGACCCTCCCACGTCGGTCTCATCCTCTCCGAGCGCCTCATTAACATGCCCGTGCAGGTCGTCCCACCCATGTACCGCATGCTCGCGGAAGAAATCAAATGGGCTATTGACAACGTGCGTATTCCTTGCATATCCCTCTCAATCGGGCTTACACTCCACTCAGAATGAGCCCTACCGCTTCGACCACCTCCTCTTCATCTCCCGGACATACAAGCTCTCGCCTGAGGAAGAAGCCGAACTCATCGCCACCGCCCCGCGCTCCTCTAAACGCCAACGCAACGCTATCGATCCCATGCGCTCTGACGGTGGCGTCTACTCCTTCCATCAGGAAGACGAGTACATTAAAAAGGTCCGTGTAATCCTGTCTCTCGCCCTCCCCCTTTCTGATCCTTTCGTCACCTTCCCAGTTCGCCTCACATATACTGGACTTCACCTTCTCCAACGCTCAGCCTCGCGAAAAGGACACCTTCGGGCTCGACACAGGCGGGCGCATCATGCTCGTACCCGCATCCAACCTCACCCTTCTCATCGCCGCCCTCAACGAAGCCTACGCCCCACCCTCCTAACTCTGCCTTTCGCCGTTCCCCTTCTGCTTCCCACTCAATGACGCACAGACTCGTATCCATATGTAATAGCCGAAAAGTATATACAGAAAAGAGCAACAACGCGATGCAGTATAGTACGCTAATAAACAAACACCGCTCCATCCACAGTCCTCCTGTCCTCTCCCTCATCGCGTGATCCCCATCTTTAGCAAGGCACCGACGACCTCCACCTCGTCCCAGCGCGCGCCGCCCGCGGCCTTCTTTGCCTGAATGTAGGTCAGCGTGTTGCGGAAGTGCCGTGTGATCATCTCAGGCGTCTGCACGCCCTCGAGCAGACCCGGCGGCGCGCGCTGCGACGGGTGCACGTCTGGCGAGGAGATGTTGTCGATGTTCGATGTGATGAGTTCGACGAGGCTGTTCACGAATTTCGGTGTGATCTAATAAAAACGAAAGTGTTAGTTGAGTATTGTTCGGTGAAATGCACATCTAAGTACTCACCGCTGGCACACCGCGGTCAAGGTAGAACAGATATTGATCGAGTGTATCACAGTATAGCTGTACCATGACGATCTCCTCGATAGCAGAGCTAGCAATTCGTAGCGCCTTCTGCAGGCATTCTAATACCCGCTTGCTATCCTGATGAGGATACTAAACGAATCATCAGCACCATTCATAACAATATCAGTCACTCAAATACTCACGGCCTTCCTCGTATCCGCGCCTGCAATGCCATCCTCCTTCTCACCCTCCTTCTCCTTCTCCGGCAACTCCCCCTCCTCGGCTGGAGGCTCCTGCCACCACATATGGCTCGCCAAATTCACCGCTGTCGCCTGATGGGGCTTCTTTAGCAGCTTCGCACCATGCAGGGCCGCCTTCGTAATCAATGTGTCATAATTATCCACGCCGAACACACGCGCGCCCTGCAGCGTCCCAATAATGAGCGTAATCGCCTGCAGCTGCGCGCGGCTTTCTGAGATGCTCTCCTCGTACACCGTGAACGCCTGCACGTACAGGTCGTACGTCAAATCCTCGAACCCGCACTCGTCTGAGATCTGCGCGGCGAGGAGGTACAGCCGCAGAGCGATCGCTGGGGCTTCGACTTGTGTGGCTAGGATGGCGATTAGCTGGCGAGCGAATTTGAGGATGGTTTCGACTTTAGATTTCCAGTCTTCTTCCTATACGAGACAGATATGGTACTTGAAATGCACGCAGTGGAGGGTGTTACATACCATATCCTCCCGAAGCTTGTACCGTCGGCACAGCTTGATTGTCGCTGTGATGAGTGCTGGGTACGTGTACCTCATACGCTCACCCCCCAGCTCAAAGTGTCTCCGTGCGGTTTGAAGAAGCTAAGTGGCCATCACAATCCCGACAAAGAATCAAGACACATTATCTGCACACGCACCTCAAACTGCGCATCTAATGACTCGGCCTTGAACAAGTGCACCATCCGTGCAACCCATCCCTGCTCCTCAGCCATCTCCTCCCGCTCCAAATAGTACGAACCCATCCTCCTCCCCTCCTTCTGCGTGTTCGGACCACCCGGACCCATATCCGACTGGTCACGTATCAGGACATGGCACAGCTCCAGCACGCCATCGACGTCCTCGGGCGCCTCAATGACCGTCTCGTTCTTCAGCACAGACGAGATGATGGAGTGCGCGATTGAGCGCCGCGTCGAGAAGGACTGCAGCGTGAGGAGCGGAGTGTACCGCGGGAGAGCAAGGAGCGTCAGAACGGACTGATAAGAGTTGATAGGTGCGATGAGGAGGGCGGCTAGGTTGCTGATTGTCTGTGGCGCATGCAGATCCGGGCTGAGAGTAGGGTTGGTAACAGGATGATGTGGATGCACAGCATACACATACCTATCTGCGAACTCTTTGATCTTCTCTTGTGCATACCCAAGGACTTGATCCACGTATTCTAGCCTATCAGGATAACAACTGACCGAAAGATTTGTCAACGAGACCAGCAGAGCGGTGATGTCTTGCATCGAAAGATCTGGACGAGCCTACATAAACGTGTGAATCCACATTCACAGCGCATGGACGAGCCACGCACCTTGATCAAATCCACCACCTGTTTCCAGAATACCTCAAACAACTGCACGTTCTCCGGTATACCTCGAAACTTCCTTACGGGCTTCTCCACACCATTCATCGCCTTCTCCTTCCCCTTGTCCACCTTCTCACCATTCACCTGGGTTGCACTACCGTCCAGGCTCATATTATTAAACTCCTTCTCTGGCACAACAGTCGGACTCGCAGGCGGCGAGGCCCACGAGTCAGCACCAGGAATTGTAGGTGACACAACACCATTCCCGTTCTCCCGCACTCTTGATCGCTGTGTCTTCACTTTGTCTGCGAGCCGCTTCGCGGCAGCCTCCTCTTGCCGCTTGGTCTCTTCGGGATCCTCGTTCTCGGCTTCCCGAGCTGCATAGGCAGCTAAGCGATCAATGAGAGCGATCACGATTTGTTTAATGTTAACATTAGGCTGAAGCTGCGCTGTCGCAGAGAGGAAGAGGCCAAGGGTGTACAAATGGAATTCATCTGGGAAAACCTGTAGCCCTTAAGGACGCGCGAGTGCGATACTGGAATAAACAGGCATACCTGAATTAACACTTCCATAAGGTATTCCTGAGCGATCACGTCCTTGCACACCACGATCTGTTCCATTATGCTTGGGAGTATCGTCTTCTGATATAGTGCCAAGTCCACTCCATCGAGCTGGCTCAAACGGACAAGATTTGTGCCAACCAGAATGCGCAATTCCTTCCGTTCCATTTCACGCTTCTCACGATCCCGAGAATGGCCTTGATGTTGGAGTCGTACCCAGAGCTTGTTCATCTCCATGAAGTTTGTGAGAACGAATGTTATTGAGTCTTCCAGGTTTCCACCAGGTCTGATTCTATGTAAGTAAATGCGTCACAACACATCCGAAAACACGCACCCATCATCGTTGCCGACCGGTAGATGATCCCGCGTCTGCCCGCTTAGATAGTGACGCAGGAATAGACCCCTTATAGGATGCAGCACACCCCTGGACATCTCCATCATGTCCTTCATGATCTCCTTCACCGGCGCATCAGGGACCGACATGTACACTGAGCCAACAGTTATCATGAGGTAGAGTCTGGGAATGATATTTCCAGCATATTGTACAAGTTCGTAGAGGTCCGCGAGGTGGTGCCGTGACTGCATATGTGCATCATACAGATAATTTGACAGGTGCCGTAGTGCATCGAAGACCGCCATGTCTGTTTACCCATCCTGTCAATGCGCACCTAGGAGCAGACGCGTATCTCTCACATAGTTCATAATACTGTTTTGGAGACAGAGATGACGTCCGCAGCTCAGCAAGCATCAAGCTCGCAGCTTTCAGTGCATCCATAAGTTGGTCCAGTTCCTACAGCACAAAGTGCACGGCATATGAATTCTTCAGTTCGCCAAACACGCAGCGCTTCCCGAGCATAACACACCAAATACCGCTTCATCTGCTGGACCTGGATTTTGACAGTGTTGAGAGCTTCGCTGAGGAGCTTGCCCTCCTCCATGATGGGCGTGGTGGTCATGGCGAGCGCGTCGCCGACGAGCGAGTGGATTTGCGGCCAGCTGGTTTGACAGAGAGCAGCTGCGTAATTATAGACCCCAGTTGGGCGAGACCAAGGCCGGAAAGAGCCGCCTCCCTGCGTTCCTCATCCTCGACATACACGAAACATGCACAACCGGTTTAGTGCGTCTTGTTCTTCAAAGGAGCGAACTCTGCTCGGCGACAACTGAATGCTGGAGATGTCGTTCTGCGACTGTTGTCTGACGGCGTGCCTGCCATCTGCAAACGAGGGATTCACGAGGCAGATCGGAAATTATGGGATTGCATATATGGATCCGAATGGACACAAAAAGCTCTACATTACGAGTCTCTTGATGCAGTGTCCTCATGCCCAGGCCCTACCGGAATTATGGAATGCAAATATCACAAGGTCTCACCGGCGTTTCCTCACTGGCTCACATTGAGACGTGTCGACTCCCGCTGCTCTCAGTAGTCTTCTGATGTGCAGGGTATCCGGCTTGATCTCGCCGTTCAATGGCGCGAATTGTGTTCTCATCTTTGGCCCGCTGTCGTGAGGATACCACCATGCCCAGTAGAGCTGGCCCTCTCCCTGTGTGTGTTGTCCCTGTCAGCTTCAGTGGACTTAGCCGCGTGATTCAAGATGAAGTTGAACTTACGCGGCGAGTTTGTCCTGTCATTGACTTGCCGCTCCATATAACGCCTGGGCGCCATAGGCGATCTAGCTGTCCTGGGCGATGTGGCATGGCCCAAATCCAGACCTTATCGTCTTTCTGCCGGTATCATGCACGTCAGTTCCTTCTGGGTGACAAAGGACAAAGAGACCTACCCTGAATGAATATGGCCATGGCTCGTGAATATTCTTTGGTTGTGGTGACTCGCTCTCAGCATCTTCTGTCTCGTCACTTTCGTGCTCAGATTCACTTCCAGCGTCTCTCATCTCGTCACTGTCATATTCTCGCCGTGGCCTTGATTCATGCTCGAAATCTTTCATCGCCTCGTTGTTGTCCTCTGCTTCTGGCGTACGCTTACTCTCGTCGTCGACCATGTCCTCGTCATCCTTGCTATCCTCGTCAGAATCACCGTCTGTGGCCTCCTCGCTCATTTCTTCTGAACCATCCAATTGCATCTTCTTGTCTTCTATCTTACGGTAGCTCCCGACGAGCGGGTAGTGAGGCACGGATTCCTTCCGGTAGCGTTCATATTCCTTCACCCACGGACGCTCCGCATCGGCACCCATGATGGAGAAACGGCGATATAGTTCGCGTCGCCGTTCAGCTTCACTTATTTCGGAATTGTTCGCACGGATATACTGGCTGGACGGGGCAGGTGTGTATGGCCCAGACGAGTCGGACTTCGTCGCTGTCGAGGACACAGCCGCTGCCGCTGCAGCTCTCGTATTATATCTTCTTCGTGGCGCCATCGTTGTTGGAGATTTTCGATTCGAGATGTGGCGTAAAGGATCAGGTACTGCGGTGTGGCGCAGTAAACTAAGCTGAAGGGAACAATGGCTGTGCAATCTGGTCATGCCAGCGCGTCGCGTCCTTTATACCTCGCCCTTGTGGCTCTTCGTTGCACCTTGTTCCTTATTGTGTGAGTCCTTTGCTTCTGTTTTGGCCTCCCTGGTTATAATTGTGACGTTGTACCGGCGCTTTGACCTCGGAACATACGGTATGGTTACGCGTGCTACCACGCCACTCGTCGCGTAAGTCCCGACTATTGTGAGTGCAAGTACGCCGTCCTTGGGCCCGAGATTTCTGATCAGTTGGCTAAATATCCTGTCTATACGTTGGGCTGCAATGTACCTCTAAGGCCTATTATTCGTGCTTGTCAAATAGGTAATAAACGCGAACTGCATAATTTCACATCAGTCCTTGACATCATAATTCTCGAAGAATAAGTTGCACTCTATCGATAGACAACCTATGCTGTCAAGTATCTTCTTGGTGTGTGTCATAAGGCTGCCGCTTACGAACTCTCTTCGTGTCGCCATTATTTTCTACCTCCTCAACGACAGGTAGCTGTGGCTCCTTGTCGATTTTCTTCAGGAAGGCCGAAGTATTCGCGAGCGGGAGCCTGCTTCGTTTTGGCTTACCAGACCTGCGCGAGTCCCAGATAACATATAGAACTCCCTCAGCAATCGCAACAATTGTGGCGACGGCTAATCCAAACAATGCTCTCTGTATATCAGACCATCGGTCATTGTACGCGCATTTAACAGAGAACGCCGCTCACCCACTCGTCCCTCCAGCGTACCTGCCCAGCAGCATACCAAGATGCGAAACCTGCCCCGCAGACACTGAGAATCGCATTCAGCAATGTTGTTATGGCCTTCCTGTCGTTTATCACCCGCACCCGTTCTTCCTCCCTGGCATCACTCTCGGGGGCGTATAGAGGGAACTTGCGGTCAGGCGACGTGCGCGTGCCAGCTAGGAGTGAGATCATGTCATAGTTTCGCAGATCCAGAGACGGGGCATGGGTGCTGAGTGCTGCACGACCGGATTCTGTCCGAGACCATTTCGAAATGGAGGAGAGGAGGCCGTGGGGGATTGTGGGTGTGGCGCCCTCTTGTCGTTTCACGCTGGCAGAGTGTAGGCACTCTGTGAGCTGGCGCGACAGATCAGTTGGAAGGAGTGCAGGCAAGGGACCTAAGCATTCCACGAGGTGCTCTTCGAGGGAGACGGAGAGGATCTGGTGTTCGTTGTTCTGCATGATGGACTAAATATTCTGGACTCGGACTTGTACTGTACAGCGATGTTAATCAGACTTCCTGTGTTGTAGAACATACTATTATTCATATTACCTACACTGAATCTCCAGTCGATTCTGTTATACACATGCCAAGCATCCGTTCGGTTGAGCTTGAGGAAGAAGCAAGAAGCAGTGTGAAGAAAGCTTCCAGATCTAATGCAGATATATACTTCTGCATGCTGCAATACTCTACTGTGCACGTCGACAACACGTCGACGGCGTACCAGCAGTACGTGGTCCGCAGTGTTCCGACATTGTATTTCATGGCAGCTCTCCATGCTTCGCTGAACTGCAGACAACGCCATCTCCGAGGCAACACACGGCGATGCCGGAGCAACACCACTCCTCCCTCGGTCTCTCCGTCGCACCCGACAGCCCAGGATCATCTATCTTCGACCTCCCCACAAAACCCTCCCTGAATACCAACACCTCTACTATTCCTGGCGGTCCATCTCACAAATATGTCAGCTTTCCCTCTAGCGAAGATCGCACGGACTCGCCCTCCTTTCTGGTAATATCAGGTGGGACCGGGTGCAACTCTATCTGCTCGGCCTTTGGCAATGCTTGCTATGTCCTACCTGTATCGGACGACGGAGGATCCTCCAGCGAGATTATACGGGTGTTGGGGGGACCATCTATCGGTACGTCTTGCCATCTTCCTCTAATGAACCATGTGAGATCGCGTTCTGAATCCCTTATCTATCGTCGGTAGGAGACATTCGGTCACGGTTGATACGTCTTATTCCCCCAAGCCCTCCCGGCTCCCCCTTGGACGCCATCCGAAACCTGCTCGCTCACCGCTTCCCGGCACACTGCACTGAACGCGAGGCCCGCGAGGATTGGCGGGACATCGTTGAAGGCCGCAGTCATCTGTGGACAGGCATTCCAAATGACAGAAAAGAGCTCATTCGAGGTGACTAACACTCTTTGTCCACATCCCTTGACTCGACGTGCTCTATATATATCTCCAGGCTTCCTGGTCCAATTCGAAAGCGAGTTATTGAGAAGAGCGCAGAAAAACTTCTCTTTCCTCAATGGAAGGCAAGGTCAAATTCTGTGTGACAATGCTTCATGTTTCATGTTTCATTTATAGTGTTGGCAACTACTTCCTCGCAGCAGCGCAAGAATTTTTCCGTTCGCTTCCCTCAGCCATTTTCCTCTTTTCCTCTATCACAAACAGTCAGGTCAACCGTCTACTTTTGTTAACCATGTATATGGTCAGGACTTACGCCTGCCTACCAGGCAAATATACTGCCAGTTATTATCACGAACCACACCGTGACAATTGCCGTGGAATTAGTCAGAGTCAAACGCTTCTGTCTGAGAGCCGCTATCTGATTCCGAATCTGAAGGAAAATGGGAGCAAAATAATTGGCCAGTGTAACATCTCCCACCCGGTGTCGTCTTCAGCACCATCCATCAACGTATTCGATTCCGACCCTGCTTCGCCGATCGTGGCCCATGCGCAAAATGTCATGTTCCGGTCGGAGTCGAAAGATGAATCTTCAGATCTAGAATCCCGAATATCTCGTGAGCTCTCTTCATCCCCTTCGTGGCTCCGAGCTTCTCATTGTCCACTAGGACTATATTACATTAATGCCTATGGGAACGAAATACGGCCTGCACCAAATTCTGACTATCTGTCTAATATCTCAACAAATGATATATTGATATACTCGTGCGGTTCATTGTGGACCAGGTAAGCTGCCAATGTAACAAGGCGGAGCTTCTCTAACGCAGTTTTTAGCATAATCCCATGCCTTGCACTCAGAGGTGTAGCGACTGCAATCGCTCAGTCGCCGTCTCTCAGAGCTAAAGTTCTTCTTCGTACGTCCTCCTTTCATTCTTGCCATCATCTACGCTCATTTCGGACCTGCGCAGTGAATTCGAGAAATGATAGAGAAACGACTGGCTATACCGCTGTAGATTACATAGAGTCAGTTACACCACTCCGAAGACAAGCAGCTGACCTTTACATGACGTTAGGGCCATTGTAAAGTCTTTGAAATCTGCTGGAAGTCGTGATCGCCATGCAGACGACATATACCCTATTTCAGCATTCATCACTCACGTTGTGTACCTGCGGGGCTCGCTGGTGCCGGTGGCTATAGAACGGATAACGGTATGTCTGTGCAGCCACGAACCATAGGATTGCACTCATGCTTCGTTCTCGCTTCCTAGTCGATGGGCGTTGCTTGTGTAGAAGTGATCGGTCAGTCTAGTAAATCAGACGGCCTGCCTCTCTTCGACGCAGCCAGCGTCCGACAAGCTCTAGATAGAATTTTGCGACAGGAGACATGAATATGATGAGTTGCCGTTATACTGAGGAGTCCATCATCTTCTTTCTTTCTGTGTACTACACGTTGCACGACGATTACATACGGACCTGCAGTCTTCGCCTTCATTTATGTCACGGTGTGACGGAATCGGTAGTAGTGATTGGACGGTTGCGTAGCCGAGGGCCCGAAGTCTGTTCGCACGACTGCTATATTGCAGTGCCTGGATCTGGGGCGCAAGTCCTATTACCCCTTCATGACAAACGATGGTCAACCGCAGGCGGTTTCTCTGCCGTCGTCCCCACCGTCGCGCTCGCGTATAACCTCGACTGGCTCGAACATGGAAGATAAGTTATTGCTGCAGAGTCCACGGGCGCACGGTGAGCACTGCTCCTTCCCAAGCACGCGATAACGAGAGCAGAGTCTAGATTGAATGGACGCCGGATGACAGATAGTACCTTGTTGTCGTTCGACGACAGAGATGATGTTGATGGAGACTGCCGGAGCATAGAAAGCACCAGCCTACATCCACATGAAGACGAGGGCTTCTACGATGGGAAACCAGTCCTCCAAGGCTCTCCCGCAAAGCCAGTGATCATGACTGGGAACGCTCTCCATTTGCACCTCGAAGAGCACGACGTTTCTGGAAGCGTGTCATCCATTCGCTTTGCGCCAGACACTCAGCCCGTCTTGAGGCCCCAGAGCAGCAATATGGAGAGTGATGCGCCCCATCTCGTGCGACCCGCTCCTCGTGTGAGGTTTCGCTCGCGGGTACGAATAGCGTCTGGCTTACACCGGCATCGAAAGCACCATCCTGTTGAAGAGTTGTCGGATTCTAGCCCGTCGCCCTCCAGCTCGCCATGTTCGTCGCTGTCGGTGCCCTTACGGCATCATGCGGATGAGAACAGTGCACTTGGTCCGCTTGGGAGGCGGCTGAGTGCGTATGCTGCAGCAGGAGGTTTCAAACATCGAGTTTTAGCGTCTCCTAATCCTCAAAAACAGTACTTGAGAGCACCAATGGTGGGGAACGGTTCCGGCGAGAGGAGTTCGCTGCTTCGGTCTGGCAGCAGAGCCCGTTTATACGGGAACGAGGACTCGTCAGCATCAAGTTCCGGACATGAACACCAGAACGAGGTAAACGTGGTGGCTGAGTTCGGGCCATGGCATCGCAGACTGCTCAATCATCGCGTAAGTTCATGTCCGTCCACTATGGTTATCGATTTCACCTTGTTGTCAGTGGTGGTGGTGGCAACTCGAACCAATCCTGTGCTGTTTTTGTGTTGACGACTCCGATACGGATGAGTGACTATAGCGTTAGGCAATATCCACGCCCATCTGCATCGCATCACGACTTCCCCTTCTATTAAATCATTTTTTTGCCGCTGTGCTATCCGCTCTCCCACTATTGCCATGCATAATGATATTCTTTCGTTTTGGATAGGATGTTGAGATCCATTGCTTATGTATCCACAACGCATACATCGTGTACACTATCACTTATCCAAATCTCTATCATGCACTAGATCAATACGCTAGGGCTACACAGGTGAAAGTTCTTCGGCCTCCATGATTTCTGACCGGAACTTCAAGCATGGTGCGAAGGCAAAACCATGGTCGGGGGCAGCGTCGTGATCGCTGGAAGTAGGTTAGCAGCTCCGCGACGTGCATTCTGAATTAGCACCTGGTCCATGACGACCAGGGCAGCCATAGCTTCTACGATCGGAACCGCACGGGGCACGACGCACGGGTCGTGGCGGCCCCTCGCGGCGAGCGTACCGGGCGTACCGTCGTACTGAGAGGTAGTCTGCGCCTGGGAGATTGTGGCGGGTGATTTGAACCCAATACTGCACGGGTAATCTCAACTTCAGCAAGTAGATAAATTTAGAACGGGAAAACCACTGACCGGAAGTACACGTCCTCGCCATTAGTGATGCCTCCCTGGATCCCACCACTCCAGTTCGTGTCGGTGCCGAGTTTCCCGTCCTTGAGCACGAATGCATCGTTGTGCTTGCTGCCAGGGACCTCCGTGCCCCTGAACCCAGAACCCACCTCAAAGGCCTTCGTCGCGGGAATGCTCAGCATCGCATGCGCGAGCTTTGCCTCGAACTTGTCGAACACCGGCTCCCCAAGTCCCGAAGGCATGTTCCTGATCACGCAAGTAACGGTGCCGCCAATGGAGTCCTGCGCCTCCTTCGCGCGTATGATGCGCTGTGTGATGCGATCGGCGGTGGGACCGTGCGGGCAACGCGTCGGGTGCTTGTCGACTTCCTCACGCGTGATGCCTTTGAGGAGGGAGATGAAATCTGGGGACAGTGGGGCCGCAGAGTCATCCGAATCGTCTTCATCTTGGGTGCGTGTGGGCGGGATCACGGAAGGGAGGTGAATTTTGCCCACCGAAGAGACGAAAGCGACGATCTCGACGCCGTAGGCGAGCTTGAGGTAGTGCTCGGCGATAGCGCCTGCGGCCACTCGTCCTGTGCATACGAAGGGCGGTAAGTATACACATAGAAGATAGGAAGCTGGAGATAGTCGCACCAATAGTTTCCCTAGCGCTACTACGCCCACCACCACTGCTGGCCTTCACACCATACTTGATGAGGTACGTGTAGTCAGCGTGGCTGGGTCTGGGGTACAAATCGGTCTCGGAATAGTCCTTGGGTCGCTGATCTTCGTTCCTGACCAGGATGGCAATCGGAGTACCCAGCGTAACACCCTGCTCGATGCCGGACTGGATGTGGACCAGGTCTTTCTCATCTCTCTGACAAATGCGGGGACGGGCATAATAACCATAATAACAGTACAGGGTGAAACAGCGTTGCGGTGTAATAGATGCAGAGACCGCGGGATGCCGCGATGTACGTCGGCGTTTCGGAGTCAACAGTTGCGAGGGTGATCAGTGCGGCATATCATGATTAATCAGTGAGGAGGGATGGTTGAGAAACATGAGGCAAGGTCCGTGAGCTGATGCATGAGCTACCAGAAGAAGTAACTGGACTAACAGGGGTGGTAAGATTGCTCTGGCCTGGCCTTCGCCGGCTAAGCTGAGTCTGAACGTCCGGAGCAGACAGCTGCAAACCCTGCAGACGATAGACACTACCCTTTTAGTAGACATTGCGACAAAAACCAACAGCATATACTCACGGGCGGGCATCCATCAACTATGACGCCGACGCTGGCGCAATGGCTCTCGCCATAGGTCGTGACTCGGAAAAGAGTACCAAAAGTCGACATATTGCGCAAGACAGCAAGGCAAGTAGACGACGGTGGTTGACCTAGGGAGAATGGGAACTGGAGCTTTTAAGCTGTGGCAGAGGCGCTGGGACGGACAGCTATGTGTAGCGGCCAACTGAGACGAGAACTGTATGTATGCGCGCGCGTGGGAATAACATACCGCACGTGCCTCAATTTCCGCCCAAACGCCACCACCGGCCAGAACCAATCGCCTTGCTTTCTGCGCCGGCGACTTTGTGTCTTCACGGCCGCATTCGAGTTCAGCATGGCACCACCGCTTACAGGCGCAAAAAGACAGGCTGCAGACAAGGCGGATGGCGAACCGCGCCAGAAGAGGAAGAGAGTTGATGCCATGCAGGGCAGCACTGCGAACTCGGGGGCGATGAAGAGGAACGATAAAGGCTCAGAGGGAGACACGAGGCCATCGCTGGTGCGTTTGCACGCCCATTCCATTCTTAATCAACGCAAACCATGAAGCAAAAAAGGTGGATTTCTTGAGTATGCCGACAGAGGCACTGCACCGATACCTCGCACACTATGCCATCATACCGCGCATATACCCATCGCCGCTCTCCGCTGAAGACCCGCCGACGCCAGCGTCTCTGCTGAACCCCCACCGCCAGTCATCATCACGTATGGGGAGCCCGCCAGCGCCGAGCAGTCGCCGCGAACCGCAGAACAGACGACGGAGCTCGCGTTTGCTGGAAGAAGAAGCGCCTCGCCGCACGCCGATCCTGGGAGACGGTCAGGACATCCACGATGTGCTCGCTGCACTGGCTGAGCGACACTTTCGGGAGCATGTTATCGCGGGAGGGGAGGCCGAGGTAACGACGCTGTCGATGTTCATGACTAGCGCGAAATCAAAGGGTACGCGTTACGTCACACTGTGCTATTTTCGGAGCGGCCGGCATGATTTGATTCGCATTCCTTTTTGGGACTTGTCCATGCCTTGGCGACCGGCTAACGAATTCTTTCCGTGATTGGTTCACAGCGCGCCTCCGCTGATTGGATCGCCCAAGTCTGTCGCATCCTGCCTCGTTCAGTCCCACCCCACGACCAGCGACTTTGATGTGTTTGATTCTGTCTGATTCTGTCTCATCAGAACGTTTCTCCATGTATTTTTGGATGTCGGATAATTCAGCGGAGATTCAGTTCCAAGCTCATTAACGTTTGTTGCGACTTTGCTGCTCCAATGCGATGGACGCTTCCGAGATATTGTTACCAGGGAGACACCGTGACCGGCGGGCCCGGTCATTGGTCGATCAAAAGGGTCCTTCCCCCAAGTCTTTATAAGAACCTCTGGCGTGCTAGCTTGTCTTCAACCCCTTTCTTCTTTCCCCCTCTCGCCGTCTTTCTCTCTTGGCAGCTGTGCTGTCCCAACTTTTCTTTGTAGGTCCTGCGTCCTTGATCCACAGTAACGCGTACTTACCATGCGAGCAGCTTTCAGGATCCTTTCCTTGCATCAATCACTTCGTATTCCCTGAAATTTTCCAGCCGCAGGTCGCTTGTCAATCATGAGATTCTCTACGTCCTTTGCTTCTCTTCTCGTACTCGCGCCCTTTGTCCTTCAGCAAGTTGTGGCAGCCCCCCCAGCGTTCGGTCAGGGTCAAGTGAGTACATGGCTCCAGGGATCCCGAACATTATCTCACAACTGTTCAATCTGCTCAGGGGAAGGGTGGCAACAACGCGGCTAAGGGAAACGCAAAAGGTGGTAACAATGGCGCCAACAACGGCAACAACGGTACCAAGGGCGGTGCTGCAGCAGGCAAGGGTAGCCAGTCCTCTTCGTCTGCTTCGTCTGCTTCGTCTACTTCTACGACTGCCGCTGCCGCTGCATCCTCCGCCGCTGCGTCCTCTGGCAGTGGTGGTGACCTGCAGTCCTCTCTGAGTAAGTGTCGAACATCTGCAATCAATGGACCTTTGGATTGACTTTTCTCAAGCGCTTGATCCATCTGTGATTGCCACGGGATTCGAGAATGATGGCCAGAGCCAGCCTGAAGCCGGTCAAGTTGCGTCCAAGACCTCGAGCAACAACTTCATAAACTTCTGCGCGACTGTTCCCCAGCTCCCCATTACGAACGGTCAGCAGGTCAAGACTGGCTCATGCAACCCTGCCCCCATGGGAGTCATTGCTGCTACGACAAATATGCCTTCTTGCAAGTTCGTGTTCCCCACGAACGGCGGCAACGTTGCTGCAAACACAGCCTTCACCGTCCAAATGGCGATCAGCAACCTCGGCACTGGTAACTTCGTGAACGCTGAACAGAACTACTTCGCGGCACCGCAATTCACTGACAGCTCCGGCAACATACAAGGTCACTCGCACGTCGTCATCGAGCAATTGGACTCTATGACACAGACGACGCCTACCGACCCCACGAAGTTCGCTTTCTTCAAGGGTCTCAACAGTGCTGCCGTGAACGGCGTCCTTACCGCAGATGTCACCAGCGGTCTCCCCGCTGGTACATACCGTATCGCATCCATCAACTCTGCTGCCAACCACCAGCCTGTGTTGGTTGCGGTTGCCCAGCATGGATCTCTGGATGACATGGTCTACGTATGTATATGTCTCTCATAGACTGGATCACGCGAGCTGATAATGTATACAGTTCACCGTCGGCGGCAATGGCGGCAACAACACATCTAGCAGCGCATCCTCGGGAGCCTCCTCTGCATCTGCCTCCTCTGCATCTGCCTCCGCTTCATCTGCCTCCGCTGCATCTGCCTCTGCATCCGCCGCTTCGAAGGGTGGCAACAACAACGGCAACAACAACGCGGCGGGCAAGGGTGCGGCGGGCAACAATGCAGGCAAAGGCGCAGGCGCGGCTGGCAAGGGTGCGGCAGGTGCTGCTGCGGCTGGCAAGGGTGCGGCTGGTGGCGCTGCAGCTGCCAAAGGCGGGGCCGCCGCGAAGGGTGCCCCTCCTGCCAAGGGTGGCAAGAAGAACCGCCGTTTCATACGCGAGTACTAAGCTTGGTTCCAGCGTGTTTGTAGATACGTCGTTGTAATGAGGTTGCTTCGCTTTTTTTTGTTGTGCACTTCGGACGTTGTTTTCTTACACTACTCCCTGGCTACGCATGAGGGCACCTGGTCGCGTTCCTCATGGCATGTACAATAGACCGCGCTGTCCTTTCTAGGAATGAATGAGACGGGATTGGATCCTCTTTTTCGGGGCTCATAGTTTTCTGGCGTGCCGTGCTCTGAGTGAATCAAATAACGTTAGTCATTGTGTTGCGGGTAACAAATATTCGGATGACTTCGGACGTGTTGCCGTCGAGAATGATGATGGTTGTATTCGGAGCCTTACTGCAATATTTCCTTAATTCATTACGCAGTCCCGCTTTGAAATTGTTACCCCTTGCCCGGCGTTCTTTGTGCGGCTCTACGAACCGGTAACCATCACCAACTCATGTCGTCTGCAGATATCGCTGAGGAGATCCGGAATAACCTCCCGGGCACGGAGGAGATCATTGTGCAATACCTAGCGGGGTATCTCGTTGACGACGCTGGCGAGGATGAGGATGTTTTACTGGTTGCGAGACAAATCTTGGAGTCCGTGGCGAAAGGCAAGGAAGACGCGCTGCAAACGCTGATGAATCGCTTGGGCGACTTGCTGGAGGAGATGCTAAAGGCGAGGGCGGCCAAGAGTGCGAGTGGGCCGAAGCTTGTGAAGTTGGACAAGGCGGTGGAGATGAGCAAGACCGGTGCAATGTCTGGAACGATTGCTTTGTCGGAGGGAGTGGATTTAGAGAGTATCAACAAGGGAAAGTGCGTAAATGTCTTGTTTGAGTGTAAAGAACAATGGTGTCTAATAAATTCAAAGGGCTTCCAAGGTCGACATCAAGAAATTGGAGAAGCAGGAGGCTAAGCTAAAGGTGCATTCAGAGCCAACCTTGCGTTGCATAAGCTGACGCTTCCGCGCAGGCAAAAATTGAGAAGCGAGCTCGGAGGGATCTTTATGAAGGGTCTAAACTATTGGACCAGCAGAGGAAGCAGGCGAGCATCCTCGACGGTCCAAGTCTCCCGAACAGTACTCATCATGGCATTGTAGCAATCGTACGAGGAGATGTTCATGAAAGTAAACCCATTGGAGTCTGCTGCAACGTCGAAGAACAAGAGCAAAGACGTGCATCTCCCAAATATCGACGTGAACTTTGGTTCCAATCGCATACTGTTAGTGCCAGTGCTGCTCATAAGTCAGACTCGACTGATCCTTGGTCCTCTTCGTAGGTCGGGTGCAAGTCTTACATTGGCTCATGGTCGGCGTTACGGTCTCATTGGTCGCAATGGTACGGGTATTCGTCGTTGCACTGATTATGTGACGCTGAATACCCACAGGTGTCGGCAAATCCACATTACTCCGGCATATCGCGATGCGAGAAGTCCCCATCCCACCACACATCACCATCCTCTTCGTTGAGCAGGAGGTGAGTTATTGTCCTTTCCGTTCTTATGGCCATGAAACTGGAATATGTCAGTCCCTCAGGTCACCGGCGACGACACCTCCGCGATTGACTCCGTCCTCAAAGCCGATGTCTGGCGCGACTACTTAATGCGAGAAGAAGCCGAGCTCAACGCGAAACTCTTAGAACTTGAAGCAGAAGGGGACGACAAGCGGTTCGAAGACGCGAGAGAGGAGACGTCGACGAGACTAGCGGAGGTGCATGCGAGGTTGGCGGAGATGGAGGCGGAGACGGGCCCGTCGAGGGCGGCTGCCTTGTTGGCGGGCCTAGGCTTCGGCGAGGAAGATCAGAGGCGGCCGACAAAGTCGTTCAGTGGAGGTTGGCGCATGCGGCTCGCGCTGGCAAGAGCGCTTTTCGTCAAGGTCATTCATCCTGTTCTGGCCATCACAGTTAGGCGTGTGTTGATGATTCAAACAGCCTGCGCTTTTACTGCTGGATGAGCCGACTAATCACAGTACGTGCTTCATACATACTGTTGCAGGAATAACTCTCTGACATGGATATAGTCGATTTAAATGCTCTGGCGTGGTTGGAAGACTACCTTCAGACGTGGCCGGGGACACTCCTCGTTGTGTAGGAGTCAATTCATTCTATGTCTTTGGTATCCATATTTACTCATATGCCACAGGTCTCATGACCGTGCATTCTTGTTCGTTGCTCAGTCTACGTGCAATTGAACGTAAGTTGACAGACCTTCTTAGGGATGCAGTCGCTACCGACATCGTCCACATGCACTCAGGCCGCCTAGACTACTTCAAAGGGTGATGACAGTGCGCTGTATAAATTCACAGAGTGTTGATGACACATCATGCAGGAACTTCACCCAATTCTATGCGACGAAGTCCGAGCGCGATCGTAATCTGCGCAAGGAATATGAGACGCAAATGGAGTATCGCAAGCACTTGCAGGCGTTCATCGATCGGTGGAGGTATAATGCAAATCGAGGTGAGTATGAATATTTGTCAGGTGATGGCACCTTTGAATGAATTGTCTTGACAGCCGCGCAGGCGCAGATGAAGATTAAGATCTTAGAAAAAGTAGGTCTTTTGGTCGGATTTGGAATTTCCGTTCCAAGGTCCTAAGCGTTCCCGTTAGCTACCAGATCTTCAGCCTCCAGAGGAGGAGGAGAAGGAGAAGTTCCGGTACGCGCGTGACATTCGTGAATGGGTCCAACCCGCTGACATCTATCTATAGCTTCCCAGAAACAGAGAAGATCTCGCCGCCGTTGCTACAACTAAACGAGGTTGCATTCGGTTATACACCGGACAAGATCCTTCTGAAAGGAGTAAACTTCGATGTGGGATTGGAGTCGCGGGTCGCCATCGTTGGTGCTAACGGTGCTGGAAAATCTACTCTGTAGGTTCTTTAAAAAATGTATGGTTTTGCCTTTTCTAACGGTTCCAGCCAGGATTAAACTGTTGACCGGAGACCTCCAACCGCTCTCGGGGCATCTCACTCGCAATGGCCGACTCCGGGTGTAAGTGATCCGCAGGCTGGCATTTTCTGTACAACTGTGAACTGAATATACTTCAGGGGATACTTCGCGCAGCACCATGTCGACACCTTGGCTCCCACCATGACCCCTGTTCAATTCTTGGCCTCGAGATTCCCTGGTAAAACGGAACAGGAGTATAGACAACATCTCGGCAACTTCCAGATCAGCGGAATGACAGGGTATGATGTATTGTGGCTTGTGTCAGTTGTTCAGTCCCTGACAGTTGGTGTAGTTTACAGCTGATAGGCACATTGAGTGGAGGTCAAAAGTCCCGTGTGGCTTTTGCCGTCCTATCATTACAGAGACCGCATGTGTTGCTGCTGGATGAGCCCACTAATCACTTGGATATGGAGGTATGTACCAATTCCGTTGTCTGTTTGAATGGTATTAAGATTCTTCGGCAGGGCTTGGACGCTTTGGTCACGGCCTTGACGAGTTGGAACGGTGGTGTCATCATCATCTCGCACGACGAACGCTTCATCACGAGTGTTGCTAAAGAAGTAAGGTTTATGCTTTACAGTGCTGTAACAGGCTAAACACGGATACTCTAGCTTTGGGTGTGCGGTGACGGCACCGTGAAAAAGTTCAAGGGCGATGTACAAAGTTACAAGGTCCGTGATTGTTGTGTAATAAAGGGTTTTCACCGAGTAACGTCCGACAGGACCTTATCGTCAGCAATATCAAGGCGAAACCATGAGGATAGAGTTTGTGGGCTTCAATGGTATTGTAATGAGAGTCCTGTATCGAGTAAAAATTGTAGGCGACTTAGTCATACACATGCTGTACAATAAGCAGTATCCATCCACCGCTGCACCACTAGAACTGGGATACATGGAACTAGAATACAACGCAGAGTGTATCGGATGAATTGGCGCTTCATCACGACTTCCTAGGTTGCCTCCGTGCCTCTTCAGGCGGCGTATAATCGGGTGGCGCATCTACAACAGATGGTGTATTTGGAGCGGAGAAGCAGTGGGGTCTGTCGCCTATGGAGTGTACCTCATGGATAACGGTTAAACCGTCTGCTTGCTGAAAGGACTGCGTGTTTGGAGGCGCAGAACGAGGTAAGGAAGGAGGGGCATTAATATTCAGGTTCTGACTGCTCGTGCTTATTCGCTGCACAGACATCGGAGCAGAAGCTCGCGGCTGATAAGTCCCCGGGAAATAAGCGTTGGACGTGTTCGCCGAGGAAAGCTCGGGGTTGTGCAAAAGAGGCAGCTGTGCCGCTTGTTGTTGGGTCGCAAACACAGAGCCGTCCTTGAAGGTCGAAGCTGACGTAGCAACAGCGGTGAAGGGGTTGATTTCCGACTGGCGCTTGCGGGGCCATAGTCGACTTCGGCGACGATAGAGAAAAGATCCGACGCCGCACACGATTCCTAGGAATACAACTCCGCCGATGGTTCCTCCGACAATGGCACCTAGGTCTACCTTCTTACTGGGTTGTGCTTTGTGAGCGAATCCGATAGAGTTGGGCACAGAGCTATCCGGGTTGTTCACATTGAATATCCTAAGTAGCGAACGATCAGTCTAAGAGCTTTACGTAGGATAGAGCCACACACAAGTATATTTCGCTGAGAAACCTCGCTCCGAAAAGATAGCCCGTGAGGCTAGAATTGGACCAGCCCTCAATGGCTCCAACACACCGTTCTCCCTGATTGATGACCAGAATAGACTCGTCAACGCTAAAAGACTCGGTGCCGAAGATCGCCGTGAAGGTCATCTTTGTACCACAAGGAACAGTCCAAGCTTCCGCACTGGTAGCGGAGTCGGAGAACCGCGAAGCTCCTGAGATGCTACCGTCTACAAGGTTTGTTAGATAATAGCGTTCGGAGCCTGAGAGAAGTAGAACGCACATATCTCGGTAGCCAAATTTAGTGGGAGATAGACATTGGGATAGTACGGGTCGACTGTACATGCGCCGCCTTGATTATTTGTGACACTCCCACTGCCGCCAGTGAACGCCCAGCCGTCCAAGCTGATTATCCAGTCAGATGATAGACCCGTGCTGTTCATATCGCTGGAGGACATCTGTTGAACGCCCTTCCAAGATACATTGCCGGTATAGGCCAAAGGATCAGGTGACAACAAATGAAGGACACCGCCATTGCTCGTGCTATTGTCTGGTGCATTGAGGGCCATCCCGTACTGGAAATTGTTGTCACTTGCATTACTGCTCATATACGCACCGAAAATTGTATCAAAGAAATTCCCTTGTACCGAATTGGTGCCTAATCCAAGGATGCCGGACACGCCGTTGGAAAATACGGGGTCTGAAGCATTAGCTACGACAACTAGATTCCCCTGTGAGCACAATTGCGAAGGCGCGAGTGAAATGATATGAACTTGTCTGGTTGGGGTACTTCCAGACACCTCCGTTGATGGTCTGCATACCGCAGTCTTCTTTGTAGGTGGAGCCCTGGACAGTAGTGTTGAGTATTCCAACTGACTCAAATCCCGCCATGGCCCGAGCGCTCGTGGACACCGACGGGTTATAACTGGTCGATTACTTGAACAATATCGCAGGTCAGCAGCTTATAGTAATACGCACGATGGGACACCCCCGCAGGAATCGCATGTGGAGCCCGCGACCATGGTGTAGCCAGTACCCGTTGAGATAGCAAGGCTGAAATATTGTGTCTCGGGACCCGATGACTGTATCGCTCGTCAGTTCAAAATCTGGGACATACCTGAAATAGCAGGGACTGACCATGTTGACCTTGGCAACATATCTCCAGGAGGCCTCCATCGTGAGCGGGACCGTAATAGGACTCATACCTCCATCGGATCGTTTGGAGAACTGGGACAAGGAGGGAGACGTTTGCGCTGTTGCCACTAGAGCTAAGATGCAGACGGCACGGCTACCGAAGGAAAGCATGACGGCGCTCGCAATCGTTCGAAAGCGACCCGTGTCTCGCCTGGAGCTCCTCTTAAAGGTGCAGAGACTTTGGATTCTCGGTCTGATTCTCCGTCACTCAATGCACAGCAGAAGATTCCCCTTCCCGCATCCACTTAGGATGAGGCTAAACTGTAAATGGATAGTCGCCGGCGAGCCGCTTTGGCGAGAAGTGCGCCCCCTTGTGTGAGTTGATTGATCCTCTATGATGTCGTTCCTAATAATGGTCCAGTAAACTTAAACAAACGAAGTGAATTCAAATGCACGATGGAGAGAGAATGTGAGCCACTTTTCCATAAGTACGCCGCCTGCCTGAGGCTTAAAGGTGCACCGTAAGGCCCTGTCGTGGTGGCGCAGATTAGATTTGCACCGGTTCAAGAGCGAATTCCGAGAGCTGTGGCTTACGGCTTCTGTGATTGGCTATTATTGACTGAAACAACTGAGACGAAATCAAGTGTCCTCAACTTAAAGCTACAAAGAACCACTACGGATGATTATGCACGTTCTTGGACCTTTCTTTTATGATCGTTGTATTGCAAGGTCATATGGAGTGCAAAGCTTCCTCCGACGTATTGCTGGACGCCTGGAAGAGTAAGATCATGCCGATCGCCACATATATCGTGGCTAGACCACAAATGCTTACTCGATCAGAATTACACTTGACCTTCGTGTTAGCACTTTGAAGCTTTTGGCGCGAAGACCGGAGCTGCCGCGCTCAATAAATCATACCCAGGAAGCAACGGAAAAATCTGTTACATAAGCTTCTGCAGCAAGAATTCCGAAGTCCGTATGTTTCCCACTGGCATGGGAAGACGGACAGAATAGCACTTACCGAATAGGTGAAAGCAGATAGCGTGGGTCAACATCATTCATGTGACAGGATGGGGAAGACTCTGGTCCGCACTCATAAGTTCGGATAAGCCAGCGCCAACTTTCCGTGCCGCTCTTTGCTTCCATGCTCCCCGGATTATCTTGACACATGCTGACGGATGATCGACTTCGACTGAACGTAATCTGTATTTGCTGTCACAAGGACTCGTAACTCAGATTTTCGACATCAGGTCTAAAACTTGATTTATGCCCGCCCCTTGGTTTGTCAGGAATGATGATCAGCATGTTCATCGTCAAGTGTATTGTTAGTGCTGTGGCTGAAACCCCCGAAGTTAGTCGTATGCGCCCAACAGCCACAATCAAAGGGCCCTGGACATGATGAAGTTGGCATATGAGGTAACACTGGGTGGTGTAGAAGAGAGTTGTTGAAAGAGCCCATGTCGAACGTCGTTGCAACGAGTCGCGAACAACGTTAGAGAGACATCGCGGAGTCAAAGAGAATCAAGTTTGGTTTGTGCCGTGTCCTCCGTGTCACCATCGATGATACAATGATGATGAAAGGAGCAACCTCTTCGGCACAGCGCCAGGTCAAGCTCCCACTTTGCCTGCGGTCGAGGGAAGGATATCGTCAATTGTATGTCAGCTGTAAATACCGTCATCGGCCACTGCAAACGGATCAAAGACGCATAAATGTGTTCCGGAACAGCGTGGTGGATCACAGGCAGTGTTTGTAAGAGCCAGTTAATGAGGTCAAGGGTCTGACATGGCGATCACAAGATAGTCGGAACTTACTTGCTGGAAGAGCTCTTACAGACGATACAAATCCGAGGAGACGACGCCCACCTCAAGGGATGTCAGTGTCCATTTAGGGCCCCAAAGGTCCTGCACAAGACATGGAGAAGGTACGTGGAGATGCCTACAATTTTGTGAATAGACAGTGGTGATGCAAGTGCAATGATCACGGATTCGCGCATATGCTACTAATTACTAGTAGAACGCCGCATCAGTAGCACGTGACTTTAGTCCAACACGTGCAATCACGCCTCCTGCTCCGAAGCTCTCCATATATGGCTGGCTGCGACCGGCAACGCGTCTTGGATTCAGCTGACTAGGATGTGATCTGGACTTCTAGCCACAACACCGCAACAGGGGCCCGTTAAATGGCAATGGGACCTCGAGGTCGACGACTTGGAACCGAACGAGCTAAAGACCAAAGTCACCCCAGACAGCGCTCCAGTTAAAGGCAGCTTCTCATCATTTGGGAGTGGCACGCGTACGAGTAGGCTTGAATCAGCCTCCTCGAGACAAAATCCTGGATTGTCCTGGAAACGCTTTCACACACGCACATCATCCCGTGCCTCTCGGATTTTCCATCGAGTGAGCTGCCCTCGAGTTCACGTCCGTACTGTAGACTAGACACGGGTCTAGCGTATTGTGACTGGGTTCGAACTTTGACATGTCATCCGATCGTACCCGCTGGCGAACTCGCTGTTGGAATCACACCAGGACAAAGGATTGACGAAGGCAGCCAAGGGTAGCTGTACATGCCATCAGCAATGATGGGCACTATTATACCAACGAGCAGAGATCAGCTTCGATGAGTGCAGTAAGAGTTGGCTCCCTCAATTCCGCCTGAGATTCGCCGCTACTTACAGGATGCTCACGCTGCCAGTGACATGCAGCGGGCTGAAGAGAGAAGAGTCAGATATTGCTAGCGTTCTGTCCCTGTCATAATATAAGTATTACGCAGTCACTTAGGTTCTCCGGGTTTTAAGGATTTCGCAGGATTTCGCCCGCGCCGCACCTGATCTTGATGTGTCGAGATCTACCTCCAAAGCCCGGTTTAAATGTCGTCAAAGGAAAAGCTGTCCTGAGAGGTGAAGGTTCTGAAGCTGTTGCAATGCCTTTGGCCCATAGCCGTCTCGCCAAGACCGACCAGAGTTGCAATGTGGCCACGGCTCACGGGATGCAGTGGCTGTTGAAGGAACACGGTCGTCGAAACACATGCAAGAGAACCGCCATTGACGTCTCAACATCACCTGAACTCGCACATATTAGCTCTCATCATTGTCCAGGTCACATAATTTCCTCAAGCGCAGGTTACGTGCGACGTTGAGCATAGGCTGCGACACGAGATAAAGAGTACTTACTGCCACTGCCAGATCACACCAGGACAAGGAAGAATTAATGCTTAGTTGTGTATCTGTCTGTGTATTAAGAGAATATACAGCGTCCTCTGGTTAGCAAAACAAGTCCCCAACACGTCCCGGTCCCAAAGTAAGAACATGATGCAAGGAAAGGAAGAAGAGAAAATATGAAGATAATAGCATGATTATGAAGCGAGTTCGGCTATATTCCAGATTCGACAAGTGCAGAGGATAAGGCTTTTGCTATATGACAACGGTGGGAGATAAAAGTAAAAGAAGAAAGTAGAAACAACAATGCATATGGGCTGAATGGTAGCACCTACCCGGCGACAAACCAGGCATCATCCTCTATGATATATCCTCGGGGGCGTCAGAGGCGAACTCAGCAGACTCGTCGCTGCTCGGCGCTTTCCGCTTCATGCTTGGTCGTTTCGCCAGACGCAATTGCCCTTCCTTGCCCTCCTTGATTAGCTCAGTGGGACTAGCTAGGCGTTTGTGCTTCGTTGGCGACGACTGCAACGTCGCTAGGCGGTGCGGCATGCCCTGAGGCATGGAGGCAGCATGCGTGGGTGCAGGCGAAAGTAGATGCGAGGTCGGCGCGACGTCCTTCCTGACGGTGTGGCGTTCGGTATCTGATCGTCCTCGGTCCCGCTCCGAATCTTCTGGGTACGATGCCTTCTCCTCGTCCACGAGGCGAAGTGCTCCCTCGATGATGGCCCGATGAACGAAGACATACTGTCGCAAGCTCTGACAGAGACTCATACGCTGCTCACGGATATCCTCGACAACGGTGCGGATCGGGTCCTTATACGACGATAGTAGCGGTGGCGAGTCATCTTGGTGAAGCCTTCGGGGCTGAGTATAGTCAAAGGTCATCGACTTGAAATAATTAGGTACGCTGCCCTGAGGACACCCCGACTCTGGACGTACCTTGACGTCGCGCACCGTGCCTGGGGTATCCATGGGCCTGTACCTTTCTTCAGGTCTGGGGACGAGCTCAGACCCCTCGGGGGTTAAATCCGCTTGCGCCGCTGCCGACACGGACGAGGAGAACGGCGTCCAATTGCGCTCCCATGGATTCTGTCTGCCATCGTTCGAAGTGAAGAAAGAGGACGGTCTTGAAGAAACAGAGTCCAAGGACGATGAATTCGATTGATTAGTGTTACCAGCAGGCAACCGCGAGGCTGATGTCTGCAAGCCTGGACCCAAACTACTAAAGTTCCACTCAGCCTGGACCTCGGGCCTATTTCGCATCACTTCGGGCGACGCCACAAACTCTGGACAAATCGGTTGGTACTTCATACCGTCCGGTTGACGGGTCTCATAGGAAGAGTGGTTGTGGACAGGTCCAGCAGGGCGCACTAAATATACCCAGTCAGACGCATATATCCAAATATAGTTTTCGAATGACCACATACCTTCAGGAGGGGCAGGAGGCGCCGATTGTGTCCTGACTCGTGTGTCCCCTTCTATTGGTCCACCGAAGACCAACGGTGCCTTTTCACTTGATGTGCGGCCCTTCTGAGGCAAGGAGTGCACGGAAGATGCCGAGCTTCCTTCCCAAAGGTCGAAACTGGGAGGGGACGGTCTTAGCGTGGGTTGGCTGTGGGGCATGGCGGGAGGAGACATCGACAACGCATGCGGGGGGGATGGAGAGACTGAGAACGACGGGGCAGGGGACATTGACGGATGCGAAACCGGGGACATTGACGACGACGACGCCAAATACGCAGACGACTCAATTGACGTTGGCTGCGGAGACCTCCAGGCATGCACGGGGGACGAAAGGTCAACGTCCATCGGCGCATCCTTGCTAAATGCAACCGTCTGCGGCATATCGAAAACTCCACCAGGCCGGACAGCATCACCACCTTTCAGAAACTACATTGAGTCTGCCTGCACTCGGCCGGAGCTATAGCAAAACAAAATCTCTCACCATTGTCGCCATCCACATCCATCCCCTCTGCACTCGCGCTCTCTGACGACTCTTCGCGTTGCCTCCGAGCCGCCGCCTCTCTCCTCTTCCGGAGCTCGCGCTTCAGCCCATCGAGCACGGCATCAACGACGATGAACCCGCCCGTCCGCCCAACACCCGCCGAACAATGTAGCAGCACCGGTGGGTTGCGCGTCTCGAGCACACGGCGTACGATCCCGGTCTTCGGGTCGAGCTGGTTCTTCTCCGCACTCGAATCCCTGCTGCTGCTTGTGCTGCTCGTGCTGCTCGCACTGCCAGCATGACTATGCCCGCGCTCCTTCCTCTCAGACACGAACGGCTCTCGTCTCCTCTCAATCTCCACGCTCCTCTCCACCTCCTTGTTCATCATCGCAATCAAGTCAAGCACCCCATTTGGATCATCGGGCACATTCATATCCGGCCAATCCAGAAACTGCAGCTGCGTCACGACCCGTCCTCCCGCCTCGGGGTACTTCATGTTCGTCAGCTCAAACACCCTCCGCACCGTTGTCACCTTGCGCTCCTTCTTCTCCTTCACCTGGTTCACAGGCTGGAAAAACCCTGGCTCGCTCTTGCCGTTGCCAAAGAACTCGAACGGCTTCTGTTCCTCCTGGGGCGTACCTGAGCTCTCGATGAGCCGCAAGACCAACGAGCCGAAGGTGCCCTCCTGCCAGTACTTCCCGCTCTTCTCCATCATCCCCTCGACCTCCCTCGTCAACATCACAATGACGTGCACGTTCTGCTCCCAGCACAACCTACACCCAAACACGATCAATCTTCCACTCTACCACCAAACAGAAGATACCACTCACGTCCAAAAGTCACTAAAGGTTGCCTCCAACGGCCCCTGGGTCGCAATATACCTCTTCCTCGTCCCCAGTGGCTGCACATAGCTCGCATTGACATAATCATCAACCGCGCTGCTACTGGTGCTTGCAGGCGTATTCCCCTCCTCCTTGATGAGTCCCAGATTGAGCTCTCCGAGACTGCAGAAGCTGGGCGTAGATGGTACAGCCACGGAGGATCGCGTCGCTACAGAGGACACCGAGCTCGCAGCGGAAAACGACCCCGGCTTCGAGTGCAACTTGACACGCGCGTGCTCAAACGGCCAGATATTGCGGTACCTTTGCGTAAAAAGTAGAACAGTGATTGGTAAGTGAGCTGTCCAAACTGAATGCAGAGTAGAAGATGTAAGGAGGAAAAGTGTATCCCAATTGCCTCCAATGCATGTAGCAAAGAGTCAATCCAGATACACTTTTCCAAACAAACAGAAGAGGTGAGGCAGAGCGAGTCCACACTGACAGAAAGGGCCATAACCCGTCCAATCGTCCCGCCCGAGACCCATAATCAAAGTAAGCCACTCACCGATTTTTCGCCCCCTTCTCGACTCCCGCCGTAATACTATACGGAAAGACCTGCTTCTTCTCCTTCCGCCCCTTCCGCCGTCTCTTCCTCCTACTCCCACTCTGGCTCCCACTCGCACTCCCCGCACTCAGCCCACTCAACCCAGTCCACTCACTCGTACTCAGCCCACTCGTCAGGCTGGGCAGCGACAACGAGATCGGCGCACCCAGCGCCTCCCTCTCCCTTCCCTCCCCAGAGCTCGTACTAACCGCCGTCGTACTTCCGACCCCAAACTCCCTCTCCCGCCCACTGACACTCGCATTCGCGCTCCCCACAAGACTGCTCCCCCTGCTGCCACTGCCACTCCCGCTACCGCTCGCGCTCGTCGGCACATGTCCCCCCGAACTCCCGCTCCTCGTACTCGCGCTACCACTCCCCCCACCGCTCTCATACGACCCCTCCACGCTCCCCCCGCGCCGCCGCCCCTCCGTATACCTCTTCCGCACCTCCAAGCTGCTAATCAAGCCCCCGGCATAATCCCGCTCCTTCACGTCCACCACCTCAGCCTCATTACCATTACCAATCCCCTTCCTTCCCTCCGCTGGCGGACTCACGCTTCCTCCTCCCTCGCTGCTCCCACTCGGGCTCGTCGATCCATTGCTGTTGTTCACAGAATTGGGATTGGGGCCAACATTATTGATCCACGCACCCTCCCGCGAATGGTGCTCCATCACCCCCATCAGCCTCCTCTGCTCCGCCAACTCAATCTTATAAAACTGCATCGCGAGCTCCTCCGTTCCCTCCTCCACGTCCGCCAAGCTCGGCAACGGCAGGCTGTACTGGCTCTTCCGCGAGCTCGCCGTGGACGGGTGCGAAGACGTCGATGGCCCGTGCGAATGGCTAGAGTTGCTCTTTGAATGACTCGAGGACTTGGCAGGCCGGTGCTCATCATCGCTCCCCCCATCCGTCCGAGTGCTCCCTTTCTCATCTTCGCTATCCGTCTCCACCGCACCTTGGCTTCCCTCTCGGCTCCTCGTCCACTTCTCCATCGTAGCCTGCTCTTCTCCGCGCTCCAACGACTCATCATCCGTGCTGCTGTTCCCACTTCGTCCCGCCCTCCACGCAATCGCCTCCAGCCACTCCCAACCAACCCCTCCATCCACCTTTATCCCAAGATCACCTCTCCGCACCCGTCTTCTAACCGCCCTTGGCAGCACAAGCGGGATCCGCTCCGTGATCCCGTGCGAGAGCTCAATGTTCTGCCGGATCGTGTCAAAGAACGGGTTGTACGCCTGCGTAGAAGGTACTCTAGACGCCATGCTGATGTGTCGGGTAAACGAGAACGGATGATTGGAAGGCGGTGAGGTGGTCGTGCCCGCCCGCGTGCTCGCACCGGAGCTGCGCGAGGAGGTCGTGGTGCTGAGGGTAAAGGCGGCCATGGGAAGGTGCTTTGTGCGCAAGACAGGCATCGACGCGCTGGAGGACTTACTCTTTGCGGTGCTAGGAAGCGTGAGGGCGAATCCGGCGCCGGGGGTTGTGAGTGTCGGCGGGGTCGGCTGCGGAAGGATCTGATCCGGCTCATCGTCTTCGTCTGGCTCGTCGGGCAAGGGCTCCTGGTCGATCATATCGCGGTTTTCTTTCCAGACGGCTTGGAAACCGCCGGCCACCCAGCACACTGCACTCGCCTCCATGCCCTCGATAACAAATTTGCGCATCAAACCGAGCAGATTGCTGCCCTCTTTGACACCGGCGGAATCTAGGTCGTAAATGACAATCCTGGACTTGTCCTTCCACTTGCGAAAGTTGCGGCGGGCAGAGGCAGAGGGGAGCATGTCGGTGAGGCGTGCGAGGGAGAAGAGGGGCCGCTTCAGCAGGGTAGAGGGGACGGAGAGCGAGAGGGCGGCACGGACTCTGGCGGAAGTGTAGGCCACGTGGGGTCGGATGTCGAGGATGAGAGTATCGGGGTCGACGACGACGGGGCCGAGGTCGGCAGGGGTGAGGGCGGTGAAAGCCGAGAGCGGCAGCGGGGCAGTTGATACGACCGAGGGCTTCGGTGCCGACGATTGTATGCGCGTCGGTGGTGCAGCAAGAGACATGGGAGTACGCACGGACGGTGATGAGGACGGGGGAAGTGATAGTGCGGGGGATTTGAGACGGGCCGTGAGCTGGTTGGCATTTGTCGCTCCGAAACGAGCGGCAATGGCCTGAGCAAAGCCGTCTGCGTCGTGAGTGTTGGCGAGGTTGACGGGGGCAGCGGCAAAAAAGCCGTCGTCGTTGTGCATGGCGATGGCGGCAAGGAAACGGCGGGTAGGAGATGGGAGAGATGGGAGAAGTGGGGAGAGGTTTTCAGGAGGGCTCAGATGAGGGCCGCCATCACCGCCACGCTCTGGATTGCCCCTGACGTCACCCCGGGTGACGTATCCCACGTGGTTACAGCCAATCACAGCCCTGATGGAATTTCTGTCCAAAGTTACGCTTGAATATTGTAGAATATTTCGGAGAATGTCTTGAATATTGCCGAATATTTGCGTTGAATTTCCGTGATTTCCTTGAATTTCCCTGAATTTCGAGGCCACCCCGAGTGAATGCCCGAGTGAATGCCAGTGTCTGTCCCCTCTTCTCGCAGACCCGGCCTCGACCAAGCTCTCAAGCTCTCACAAACGCCCTCCCTCTTCCTCTATTGCCCCCTCGAGCCTGTCCATCTCCGAGTCCAGGCCTGCCAGACTGTTCCGAAATAGCGCTGAATCTAATCGCCAGCAGACCTCCTTCTTTCACTTGCCATTCTCGTGGTCCAGTGTCGCTCCGTCCGGCGACCTAGCCATGAGGTCGGGCTATATCATATCGCCCAACTCTGACTTGGTAAACTTAATTCTCGATATTCCCGTCCGTAAACCCTCGCTCCTCCGAAACTCGAACGTTGCAAGACATCGATGTTCCCAAGCACCCGCGTCTCTCCCAACTCTCCTGCGACATCGATTAACGCTGCATATTACTCCCTGCATATCACTCCCTCGATTACCGCTGCAAACCGCCACCTCGATCAATATCAGCGGAAACACCATCCAACCCCCTTACGTTTGACTCCGCTCTCCCCAGCCAGTGATCGATGTAGCCAGGAGCATCCAGCACTGCATGACTCGTACTGCGATCGCGTAGTACCAAAGCCTCACATACCGCATTCGATTGTACGTATATTCACAGACTGCCTGGGCTGCACCCAGACGGCGGTCAAGGATATCCCGCCTCCCCATGACGTCGTATTTTTTGTGTATCGCGTGTGGGATGTAGTCGTTATCACCCAGTACGTGTTCTCGAGAAGACCGTAGAACCTGTCAAACATGCCACGGTCTCGACACCGTGCTAAACCCAACGCACCGCCGAACGTCGTCTGAGCCGGTCCGAAACACGATACATCAGCCCGGTTCCCAATCAAATCGACCTACCTGCTGTTCTTCCCTCGGAACTGTCTCAAGCTCAGCCAACGCCTGCTCTACGTGGCCGATATCACGCTCCTCTGTTCGAACACAACCCACCAATGTTAGCGTCCATCTCAATGCAGACCAGACTGCGAAATCTATGCCATGTCGCCCACCACGAACCTATCCTCAGTCTTTCTCGGTGGTTACACTCCCCACTGATGATCGCTCTAACTACTGCCTTTGTTCGATGAAGCCCAGCGCACAGGCATTGCTCTGCAAATGTCTTTTATTTACAGACGACAGCAGAATCAGTGAACACGTTGGCCAGTCTGCCAATCATCGTAAGTCGAGAAACTTTCGAGCGTCTACCGAGAACCTCCTCTCTGATGCATCAAGTTCGCTGAGACGTCTCTCCGCCCCGTTTCCCTGTCTCCCCATCCATCTCAGTTTACCGTGATCGTCCCCAGCCCAATGCGTACAGAATGCCAAGTGTACGCTCTAGATATATGTTATGTACCTTACGATATACATGTACGTACCTTAATGAAAGAACCCCTGCTCGAAGCCCGAGGCGTGGCTGTGTCCTCCACGTGCGCCTCCAGTCCCTCGCTCCAAGCTTCAAACTTCAAGCTTCTAGCTCCCCGAATCCTCCCTCTCGCTCTCCGCCTGACCCCATCCGTGCTACCCTTCATACCATCTGATTCTCCCAACCTCCAACACCCAATCCTCGTCCTTACAAATCCACACGCGGCAGCCCGCTCCGGCCCCTCGCACCCCTGACATAACACCCACACCCACAACACGCGCAGCCCAGGCCCAGACTCATTTCACCCAACACACACCGGCACTCCCCATTGGTCAGGCGCCGGTATATAGGGTGGACAGATCCTCCATCGTCTGCATAGTCCGACGCGGGGTAACGCTATTTGTAAACCAGAAACGCAGAGATTCCAGCGCGATGTAAGAAACGCAGAGGACCCAGGTCTCAGAATCAGATCGTTCCGCACCAGCCAGAAACTCAGAAACATGAGAGACGTCCGAGATCTGGCCAGTCGAGATGAGCTACTATTGGGTGACATTCCCGTAAGGATTTTGTGGGGTCGACATGCCTTGGTTTGAGCAAGTTACTCGATTTACGGAGCCTTCCGATGGGATATCAAGATATACACACGGCTGTGAGGCTCAACCAAGGACGAACTTTGAGCAGCGCATCCGCAGAGCGTATCAAGCTTCAAGCACTGATTCATGATTATGAATCACCAAATCGTCAACAATAACACCCCAATCCAGAGAATATCCACACAGGATGCAGACATGCATGAGTTTTCGAGTCATACCTTTTCCATAAGAGGCACACTCGCGATTGAGAATCGTCTGTCGCTGCAGATGGCCCATGGCCAAACGTCTCTATCCTGAACTTTTCAGCGTGGGACGCGAAACTCTGATGGCACTTAGAACCGCAATAATGAGGATTTCATCCTACGGAAAGTCACCCATTGGCTAAGTATAGCGTGTGGGATCCAGGAATAGGTGAGGAGCCGGCTTCGTAGGCATTTCGAGAGACGGGCGAGCATGGCGTATTGAGACCTCCGCAGAAATAGCCAGAGGGCTTTGGATTGGATCTGCGCTAGGTGCTGGGCGCGCCGGGGCCATTCCTGCATGGACGATAGTCGGCGTAGAAGTTACAAGCACAAGAGAATGCGTGCGGATCGTGGAAAGAACCTTGGCCCTGGGGCACAGAGGAATCAATGGCTCGTGTGGAGTTGATGGGCGGAAAGCTAATCATTGGAAGCTAGACTCTGACGGTCTGCAGCACAAGCTGGGCCACGAGGGTTCCAACGTTGACGTTCAGCATTCATGATCGGACTCGGTCCACAGCGACGCGGGCAACCAGACGGTGTCCCTGTCCGTCATCCAGGCATGAGCTTAATTGTGTTTGCAGCAGCTCGTGTCATTGCGACCATGTCCTGCGGTCCCTGGTGAGCTTATGGACGATATTGTGTTCTGTAACTCCTTACCGGCGCTTGCTATCTCGTACATCTGCAGCATGTCACTGTACCGGGACATTCCAGGAGAGTCCAAGTGGCTGACCCAATCTGGTAACGACTCCATCGTCTTGCTCGATACCTGCACCACCGCGGATCTCAACGCCAAAATCGCGGACGTCTTTCGCGCCAAGGCGCCGTCGCGACTGCGGTCTTATAATGCAATTCGGTCTCTGTGCGCACCGGATCACTTCAGAGAGCGATCAGAAGCCCGAGAGCACGGCCCCGATAGCCTTCAGCAATTTGGCTGGCAGCCTTGTCCTGCGGAGTGCGTTTATTAATTCAAAGGCCGGGATCATTTGAAAATTCGCAGATTACCACGCGGATTTTCCTGTCATCAAACTGACTTCCGGTAGAGGGAGCTTGGCTGTGCTGCAAAACTCATCGGCATAGCCAAGTCACGCTTGACAGCAACAAACCACACATAAAAGCCCTCCTGAAGTGGTTACTGTCGGTCTGGCTGGCATGAATCAGTATGTCCTGTTTCGGAACGAACATCAGCAGCGCAAAGGGATGATATTCAAGGAGAGAACTCGGAAAAACCCAACAAATGTCCCGGGATGAATTAGGCACACTCCCCGTGAACCAAAAAGCCATCGGTCGCTGCGGTTAATATCTTCTACGAGACAAAATAATACACTCATACACAGCGATAGCCAATATTTATGATACTCATATCCATGTCATGCCCCCGAATCACCTTTGCGAAAACATCAGTGTTCGCTCTCGCTTACACTCGGGAAACTTCAGAAACAGACGCACCTGACTCCCTAGTCCACTGATCATGCCGATCGATATCCGCCTGTGTCACACTCGACTTGACACTATCCAGACTCTTCAAAAAGTCCGACAACTTCAGCGGAGGCTCCTGTAAATCCTCACTGCCCAGCTCCGACCACGACTTCTCGACGGCCTCGGGGTCTCCTGGTGAGCAAGGTGTCCACTTCTCCCCGGACTCTGTTTGGACTTGCTTGAAGTGGGTTGCAGAGAGGACTTTGCGGACGGGCTGCATGAGAGCGTCACGAACTACGATGGAAATGTCCGAGCCAGAGTAGCTAGGGGAGCTTAATTGAGGATACGGAGGATGAGACAAGACAGAGAGACACACCCTTCTGTTCGCTCGGCGAGGAAACGGTAGTCTTTCTGAGTGAGCTCGCAGGGTGTTGAGCCTATATGAAGCTCAAACATGCGCTTCCGTGCTTCTGGACCGGGTAAAGGTATATAGACACGCTTCTCAAACCTATGTGATTGGATATAAGACGAATCAAACAGGTGGAGGTGCAAACAGATTTACCGTCGTTTGATAGCATTATCAAGATGCCATGGGATATTCGTGGCACCGAGAACCAGGACGCCCGTGTCATCATGGCCGACACCATTCATTTGCACCAGGAATTCCGTCATGATACGCCGCGAGCCTTCTGATTGCCCTTCATTTCGAGTCCCAGCAAGAGAGTCGATCTCATCGATGAATATGATGGAAGGCTTCTGCTCCCGAGCCATCTCGAAGAGTTGTCGAACCAATCTGAAAAATAAATACATGAACATTTCCTTGAGGCAGAGTCACTAGCGGGATGGACAATACCTTTCGGAGTCACCCTGCCACTTACTTACAAGGTCACTAGAACTGACGCTGAAGAAGGTGCTGTTCGCCTCCGTCGCTACAGCCTTGGCAAGGTACGACTTTCCGGTACCGGGTGGACCATACAGCAGGATACCTTTCCACGGCGTGCGTTTGCCTGTGAATAGATGGGGGAACTTGATAGGCAGGATCACGGCCTCCTTCAGCGCAGCTTTGGCGCCTTCCAGACCAGCAACGTCGTCCCATTTGACATTAGGCTTCTCCATCAAGATCGCACTTGCAAGACCGGATCGTAACTTCTTGACCTCAGGGTCACCGTCGTCGTCGTCTCCCTCCTTCCTGATACACCTAGTTGAGGACTGTAGCGGCATCTCAAGGGCATGGAACTCACTTTTTCCCGTTTGAACCGACTCCATTTGCCCCAACGGCGCGTTTCGTCTTCTTCGTCTCTACCTCCTCGAGATGCTTCTTCAAGGTCTCTGCACGAGATAAATACTCGTCAACCTTTCCTCGGATAAGTGCTTTCGATGAGGGGTTCTTCTCATCTAGAGTGACGTCCTCAAAAATTGTCCAATATGAATGCTAGAGATGCACGCACGTACATTTCAGGGCCAGCATGAAATAGTCGAGAGCATTGTTGTATTGTTTGTATGCTTCGGCATAGTTCAGTCTCGTGTCTTCGTCTATGGCACGCTGCACGATCTCAATCGCTCTCTGTGGTAGCCATGTCAGCACGGTGAAATCGTCTGGAAGGACATACGCACGTCCAGATTCTGCGACATCAGTCAGGACGAGATTTAGCTTGAAGCCACTGAAGCTGTTGCAATGACGGTCAGGCACGCCTGCGGCGGTGTTTGCCGATGCATGCCCTTCAATTATAAATGTGATCATATATACACTCTGTTCCATATGCCACTAGACGTGGCTCAAACAAAATGAATTACACTATAGTAATACAACCAATATTATGGCTACATCACTCAGATATTCTCCCTATTGACTCGCTCCCTCCGTTAATTAGAACAACCGCAAGGTGACATTCCATGTGGTAATAACAGCCGCTCCTCTACCAAGAAGCCCTAGAAGTATAGGTCAAATTATAGTGAGACAGAGAGCGACGATGTAGAATCTTGGCACGGCAGAGAGCAACAGAAAGAAGGAACTCGTAATTGTTAACGTCAAGAGATCACTGCAAAAATGTTCTGCGAGAAATTATGGCGAGGAATGCTTGTACAAGAAGGACACAGTTCATAAGTATAACAGAATCAGCCCCAGTAATACAGGTAGAGAAAAGGATGGAAAAGGGAGATCATCATGAGCTCAGCATCTGCACCTGCGCTTGAGCTTGCTGCTGCGCATAGACATGTACATGGGTAGGTTTTGCCATCGTGTGGCACACATCGATGCTCTGTACCCACGAGTGCGCTATGATGTCCTCGATGGACGACCGCAGTTTGGGTTCGGGCTCGAGCATCTTGCGGATGACTGGCCTGCATGCCCTCGGCGACAGGTTATTGATCGTCGGAGGGCAGGCCGACTGCGCAGCGTTAGGCGAAGCGCACGCCGAAGCATACGCCGCATACAGTGGATTTGAGAGCTGTGCAGAAGGCCATGGCAACTCTTGGAAGTGTAGGCAATAGTAGACGATACCACATGCCCAAATGTCGACCAGTCGAGCATCATAAGCTATGGATCATAGCGACAGGCCATACAATTAGATGACTGCCCAGGATAAAAGCAAGCCATGCTTACGTTTGCCCATGAACTGCTCGGGGGCGATATACGGCTCGCTGCCGCAAAGCCCCGTCGACATGTGTATGGACGTCTCCCACGGTAATCGGTAGACAGTCGAAGCCCCGTAGTCACCGATCTGTGCGATCCCGCGTCAGAGACGTCTCTACCCGGAAAATAGCCAACATCGTACCTTGAGATGACCCTTTGTATCGAAGAACAAGTTTTCGGGCTTGATATCACGATGAGCAACACCTTGACTGTGCAGATACGCGACACCAGTCAGGATCTGCCTGAAACAGCACTCGACTTCACTCGGCGACATCCCTCCTCTCTTGATTGCAGCATAGAGATCTCCGCCCGGGCAAAATTCCATCACTTCGCACCAGCGCTGATTCTCGTCTTGTACAAGGTCCACAGTCTCGACAATGTTGACATGATGTAAGGTCGAAGAGATGCAGAACTCAGCGGTGAGCTTCTTGACGTACTCCTTCTCCGTCTCGTTCTTTCGCCTCTTTCTGAACTCCTAGAGATCGCATACGTCAGCGAATCCTCGATCAACAAGAAGCCGTACTGCAGCTAACCTTAACAGCGTAGAGTTTCTCCTCGCTTCGATCCCACTTGTGAGCAAGACGAACGACAGAGGTGGCTCCTTTACCAATGGCCACTCGCTCGCACACTCCGTATTTCTTCAGCAAGCTAGCCGTACTCTCGCCCACTGATCGGCCATCGGAGTCCGACTTCCTGCTGCTGGCGTTGGAGCGCTGTGATGAGCGACGAGCTAGCTTCGGTCCGGCACCGGAAAGGAATTCCTTGATACTGATGGACTTCTTCTCGCCGCCGTCAGAAGCCACAGATGCAGCTCTCGAAGGAGTCTTGGAAACAACAGGTGCGGCTATAGGCTTGCCCTCCTTCTTTGGCGTCGGTGTCGCAGAGGGTATATCTACGTTGATTCCTGCTTTCACGCTCGAAAAGCTCGGTGCTCTGCTACCGGGTCGGCTGGGAGCACGACTCGATGGAACGCTCCAGCCCTCGCTCTCCGAGACGGTCGGAGATAAGGTGGTCGGGCTGGCTGAGCTAGGTGTCGACGTAGACTCTTGTTTTTGGTGCAACTGGAGCTGCTTGAGAGTCTCCCGAGTCAAGCCAGGCTGCTTGTCGTGCGAGAAAGCGTCTGGAGGTGGGATCGGTATAGAATGATGCGCTGAGCTGCTGCTGTTCGCTGCCTGGATACCATTGGTGGCGGCGACTGTGGGCTTCTTCTCCGGCACGAGCAAAGGCTTGGGAGCGGAAGAGGTGTGCATGACGTTCTTGACCTTCGAGGCGGCATTGTTGTGCGCTGTTAAGTTCTTGATAGAAAGACGATGCTTGCTGTTGTCCCCATGCGGTGGTTTATCGGAACCGTCAGTTCCCTCCGCCTCCCCAGTTTGAGCAGCTTCAGCGGAATCTTGGACTGCCATAGTGACGGGTGGTGTGGACGTCGTATTAGCGAAAGTTTCGAGATGATTTGTAATGGTTGCTGGTACAAGTATGTGTGCGTAGTCGTGAACTAAGTGAAGCTGCGAGGTCGTGTTTATAGTAGAGATATCATGACGGCAGACACGTTATGCAGTGTAGACCGAGTCGGGAAGCGTGGCGAGCGAGAGGGCAAACAGGGTCAAAGACCCCCTCGCCTGGAGCCTTAGAAATCTGCTGGAGGATGAAAGAACAACACCAAAACAGAGAAGAGGCAGACGGTTCAAAGAAGGCGGAAGAGGCTCTGTGGCCTGCAAAACTCGGTGAGACTCTTACATAAGGCCTCTCCGGTCACTCGGCCCTGTGCCGGCCGGTGGCGTTCCCCGACATAGCGCTCGCCACCAACGCTGCCGTTAGCGATGGGTCCGTCGTCGTTGGGGGCGCGCTCGCAGCAAACATCGCTCTCGGGCTCGGTCATATCGGTACGCTCAAGCGAACTGATATTAACGCTAGTCAGCTTCCGCCATTGCACCAGGATAAGCAAATGCAGTCCCGACGACCGTACTCGCGATTGCCTAAAGCATCTGATAGAAGGCGGCACGCTCGTCTGCCCCAGTGACCAACATCCTTTCTGCTCGGAAATGGATTGGTCCTGTATGTTTCCGGCGAGATCAATATTCCCGAGATGTCGACATCGCGCGCTCCGGGGAAAACCATCTATTTCGGATAGTCCCTCCGCGAAAGACATGAACAGACACGTTCATGGCAAAGCAACGGCGAACCGTCTGATGTTCGAACAAACACCAAACGCGACCCTGCGTCAAGAACTGGCATTTGTACGGCGTGGAGTAGATAAAGGGTTGCTGGACAAAGAGTTGGGAATCCGGCGGTCAGCTCTACTTTCGCTATTGGTCTGATACAGCTAGATTACACATGTTACAGGAGGCACTGCGATGCTCAATGTAGTTAGGCCAGTGCCGATTGGTCGCAGTCCCGGACACTGTCATGAACTGTCCCAGCGGATTCTAAACGGTGCCCACTGCCGAATCTATTATGCAAGGATTTCATTCTGGACCAGCAGGCAGCGGTGTTCCCGGGTATCCCCGAGGACGGCAGGTATCCTGGGGCAAACATTAAGCGCATACGATGGTTGCATGGCATTGGGGTGTACACACCTGTAGGCTCTCATTGCCATGTTAACAAGGGTTACCCCGTTCGACCATTATGGTACGATGAACCAGGTGCCAGCAGAAGCAATCACAATTGGTACTTCGACCTTCTTCGGTGCCTGCCAACCGCTCTCCTCAGCCTTGGAACACCCAAACACGTGTCTTGCATCTGCTTGACGTAGTCAGGGCACCTAAGTACTGTAGTAGCAGTCGCGTCATGGCCAAATTTTTAGATGAATGGTTCTTGCTTCTGCGAAGCAGCAGGACATCGAGGTATATATATGTTCCGTCGCAGATTTTGGACATAGCAACTGGGCAGTGCAATCCTTCAGATGTTATTGTACCGGAGTTCATAGGTAAATAAATTAGTATATATACATCTCTCCTAAACTTGGACTTTGAGGTCCGTACTCCTTACACCGAAGGTCTTGTTTACACACTCCGATCAGTATTGAGGCATAGGTATCTCAGCTAGCAATCCTTACCAGATGAGGCTTCCTTTAATTCCACTTCATGGACAAGTATATCCCAGTTTATATCTATGTATCTGCAGTGGTCCCAATTTTTTTTTAGTTTAGTGTAGACGATGTATTAAGAGGCTGGATAGGAGTTGCAACTTCCGTGCAATGATAATATTTACATACTATCCTCTTACGACCGGGACTACCGGAGACTCAAATATTCGCACGAGCTGCAATAAACACGCTACCCGAAACCCAGTGACAATATTCTAGGCACCAAGAAAGAACTCTGCCACGGCCAGCACCATGGACGGGGTACTGTACGAAGTATGAATTCGACCAATCCCGGATCAAGGAACGACATCGTTTCGGTGCGCAAATGTTGACGTCTTCCAGGTCACGCAACTAGAGCCTTGTCGTGCAGTACCGAGTCCTATGGACGATTCTCCTCAAAAATGCATGGCATGACGGGACCAAATTAGATCTCGAAAGATAGATCGGGGGTCATATAACACCTCAGGGGACTCGAGAAATATTCAGCAGAATCTCAGACACAGAAAGTATCTCAGCGACATACTCAGCTTTGATTCCACCAGGGAGCTAGCTTGACTTCCACCGTGCACGTAGCGTAATTACAGGCAATGGTGTGAAGGTATGGCTTCTCGACTGGACAGGCGGCTTTTATATGCACCTGCCTAATACGTGAGTAGTGTAATGATACACAATCGAAGCCTTCTGAACAGATTGTCATTTGGTCCAGCTCTCGCGAAAGGGTCGCTGAGGAGCGGGTCAATAGATCGATCACATTCCAATCACACGAGAAACCGGTCGGAAGCGGTAGCATATCAACATCCTGGATGGTGCAGTCGTCTATCTCGGATACAACATCCTCGTCACTCTATCATAGACATCACCCTCCGGCCGCAACCCTGCATCCATGCCAGGCGGTGCACTCCTCCTGACGAACAACCTCTCCGGCTCTGGCACGAATGACCTCCCATTCAAGGACGGCGACCCTGCACGCACATCCGGACTAGACGGCAAGAGCGAGGACGGAATAGGTGCGGGTGACGATTGCAGATAATTCGATATAACAGAATGGTTGACAGCGGCGTTATATCGATGCGGATCCTGTATATAGAGATCTGGCGGGCGGGGCATGTGGTGCAGCGCAGAAGAGTAAGGTGCGAAGGGCGGCGTGGGGACGGTCCCGCTGGGTGGCATACCGGAAAGATTGTAGTCAGGCGTCGGAACATTCCAGCTGGGCCGGATATTCGCCCGCAATGAGGGACTATAGTTCGGGGCGGGAACGCTCCCACTGGATGGAGTACTCGCGCGGAAGAAACGGTTATGACCGTAATTTGGCGCCGTGTAGTGGTCGTCGGGAAACGCCTGTCTTGTAACGTATTTTCTCTCCGGCTCCCGTCGTGTGCCCCACGCGTGTATATATGAGGGTGCATCCCATTGACTTCGCGTCGTCGGAAAAGGTGCAGCGTATGTCGTCCTGGCATCCCAAGCACTCATCTTCTCTCCGACACCCCTACTCGCATCACTCAACAGACTACTCCTCCTCGACAAATACTCTTCATCCTTCATACTTTTCAGATTCTCCGCGTCCTTTGCCCGTTCCTGCTTGAGCTTGCGCCAGTGCACAATCCCGAGGACGAGTGCAGCGACAATGATCGCGCCGACAATGGAAAGGGGGATAGCAAAGGCGGCGACGGGAGGTGGGGCATGTGCCGCCGCAAGATCGGGGTAATCCGAGGATCCTGGAGCAGTGAAGGTGGGAGAGTCCAGGGCTTGGGTATTTGAGGGCTTAGATGTCGAAGAAGGAGTAGAGAAAGACTCGGAGGCGGTGGAAGATGGCAGAGAGGACGAAGAGCTCGAAGGTGTCGCTTAAGGGACAGTTTGTCAGGTTGCATGTGTAGGAACTGAGGGCAAAATACGCACGACTAAGGGAAAAAGACGGGGAGTTGATTTTGTTTCCGAAATCATCCGTCATTTGAAGGTAGTAGGCTGACACAGATGCTACGCTTGGAACGGCACTGTCGCGTTTGTTTCAGCAAGAGCACACAAATAGAAAGGATTGGCAGTGTGGGCAAAATCTCACAGTGAGACAGAATACGACCCAGAAGATTCTTGTACAGTGGGCCAAACTGTGGCCCCGCAGCTTGCGCCATCGTCCCCGCCACTCCGACGCTGCTTATTGCTGCTGTTACCACTATCTTGACTTCCATTGACATTATTCCCATCACCAGAGTCATCACCTCCGTCGTCCTTTGAAGCATTCTTACTATCATCCCCGCCGCCGTCGTCAGTGCTTCCATTCCCGCCTCCACCGCCCGAGTCCCCATCCCCTGTCGAACACAACTTGAACGAGGGTGAGTTGACCGCCTGGGAGCCGTCACCAATCGTCCACTGTCCCGTGATCATGTCCCCAGGGCCGTATACGTCACCGCGCACGGGTTTCGTCCATTGGACACTCGGACCGCTGTCTGAGCTTGAAGCGAATGCCAGAGACGCTAGCAGCAAGAGAATACTCGCGGTGTTCTTGAGGAGAGTGTGTTGTCGAGTGGAGATCATAATACAATGGTCCAGAAATGACAGACGCTTGTTGGAGAATAACAACAGAAGAGGCCCAGCCTGATAAGTGAAAGGCCGTCAAGGCCGACGAGAAAGAGAAAGCTGGTTACGAGAGGAGAGGAAAGCAGGAAAGCGAGGGAGTCGATCGTCATCAGAAGTGGTCGGCGCTGACATTTGTAGAAGGGCGGCTGACAGCGTCATGAGCGTCACGGCCTCCATATCAGTTCTGACCGACGTAGCTCGCCTCCCGCACGCTTCTCTCTGTATACGAACAGACTACTATGATAGTGTGCGGGGTCGTAAGCTAAGCAATGTAAGTGTAGCTAGCGAATGATTTGGGCTGTCATGGACGATCTAGAAGAAGGGTGTTGATGCCGTTGAGTCGAGGTCTGTTTTCATGTCGCCCACCCTGGAGGTGGAGAAGACCTTCTCTGAGAACGCAGCCAATTGTTGTCTTTGAAACCCTATGGTTAATTATACGTTGTATGAAGCGGATGTCAAAGTTGCGCACCGTTTCTGCTCCTTCAGCTGCTCCAGCATGCTAATCAGCTCGTCTTGCTCCTGTATCAGCAATTCGCCTCCTGGTAACCCGTCAGCGAGTTCTCTTGCACGCGCAAGTCCATCCTTAAACTCATTCGTCTATTGTGCGAAGGAAATCATCAGGCTCGCCAAACAGGTCCAACATGGGAGACGAACGGCCTGCAGTAAAGCCTGCTTGGCTTGATGAGTAGATGTTCCTTCCAGTCGTTGACTTAACTCGAGAACGTTTAATAATTTTAGAAGCAGAGATTCGAATGCTGAGACTGGTAAAGTGTATTCTGTACTAGCCATTTTGTCAGACGTGTCGTCTCGGCAGCGCCACATCGCAACAAAGTCATAGCATCACGTGTATGTGACCGTGACGTGCCTCAGGCGCCGGCTCGAAATCAGTACTGCAACGTCTACTTTGTAACGGGCATTCTACCATGCCCAAGATGAATCCTGTTATTCGCCCGCCCAACTCCCAAAGTATATACTATGTCACCAAAAACGGGCAAGATCGTACGTCTGTGCATGCCCGTGGTTCTGATCAGAGCTTATGTCCTTATGAAGAACAGAATTAGCGCATATATTACAACGAGGCTCTGGAGAAGTTTATGTGCACTACCTCAACACTGATAAGCGGATGGACGAGTGGGTTCCTGAGGCAATTGTCAGGCTCGTGGAGGAGCAAGGACAGGCTCAGAGCCCTTTGATCCACAAGAGGAAGAGGGCGTCCACGAACGGCGAGGGCTCAGAGGCGCGATCCAGAGAGGACTCTGTTGGGCCTTCTGTCTCGGGTGATCAGCCGGACGCTAGCATGGACGCTGACGCTGCTATGACGGAGGAGGAATACGACATCCAGCACCACAAGCAGATCACCGCGAAGCGCAACTTTGGGAACGTTATCTTTGGACACTGGAAGATAAAGACCTGGTCCGTCAGTCCACTTATATTCCATCTAAGCACTTTATCCCCTTACTTACAATTTTTCTCAGGTACTTCTCTCCCTATCCCCTAGCCGAGTCCGAAGCAGAAGAAGGTGCTCTCGTTGCTAGCCAGGACCAGCGCATCCCAGGCGTACGTCGGACGACCGTCCGGTCACATGGGCGCACCTCCGACATCCTCGCTGGCGGACTCGGCCGTACTCATACCTCAGGGGAGAGATCGAGCTTATGGGTCTGTGATCGGTGCTTCAAATACATGACAGATGGAGCGTCTTGGGAGCTGCATACGGTGAGTGCTTTAGTTATGTCTCAGGAGCAATGGCGAACTCTGACGTTTGTCTGCCAGAAAAAGTGCAATCGGAAGAGTCCGCCAGGCAGGAAAGTCTATCAGCGGGGTGCACACATCATCTGGGAGGTTGACGGCGCAAAAGACAAGGTGATAGTCTCAACGTCATGGCGATTCTCATCCCTGACCTTCTGCAGTTGTACTGTCAAAACCTCTCGCTCTTCGGAAAGCTCTTCATCGACATCAAGACGCTCTACTTCGACATGGAGAATTGTAAGTATTTTCCCGTTTTTGGTCCATTGTTTCTTCTGATGTGAACCTGAAAGTCATGTTCTACGTCCTCACCGACGCTGACTCGCAGCGCGACCACGTTCTCGGCTTTTTCTCCAAGGTGCGGCACCCCATCTGCTAAATGCTCTCCGCAGCTAATCTCCCGTACACAATTATAGGAAAAGGTCTCCTACGATGACTACAATCTCGCTTGCATCGTTGTACTTCCGCCCTACCAGCGCAAATCATACGGCATGCTCCTCATCGAATTCAGTCAGTCCTGTCTTCCTTGGCTCCCGTCCCCTATATCCTCTGAACATCACTATACGTAGGCTACGAACTTTCTCGTCGCACGGGCAAGGTCGGCACGCCGGAGCGCCCACTCTCAGATCTCGGGCTCAGGAGCTACCTCACCTACTGGATATCCGTGCTCATCCGGTTCTTCCGGTTTGTACCTTCCCCCCTCTGCCACCATTTACGCCAACTATATATCCGATACTAACAGGCGCGTGCTATCGGTGCTTCCCCCGGAAGTCCCGGTGGTGCATTCAAATGGAATGCCCGATCTGTCAAGGTTACGATCGTCGTCGACAGAGTCGAGCGACGACCTAGTAAGGATAAGGCGGAAGAAAGCGAAGGGATGGGATGGCGAGGTTGGGTCGTCGGACCCCGGGCTAGCGGTAGCGCCTACAATGGCAGAGAGCGGTGAGTGCATGCGGGCAGTTTTCCTACCTTATACTCCGATAGCTGAGATCTTTCTCAGATGCGATATTCAAATCCCTCCGCACCGTCGAAACTAGGCTCAACCTAGATGGTAGCGCTACAAGCCATGCCACCGTAAAGTGCACGCTCGCGGATATCGCGCAGGCGACTAACATGCGGGTTGAAGACGCAGCATTTGCGTTAAACGAGTGCGGGCTGCTATTAAGACGAAGGGAGGATGGCGAGCAGGTGATGATTTCGCGAGAGATGGTCGAGGTAGTGGCGAGGGAGAGGGGGGTCAAGAGGATGATGATGGACTTAAATCATGTGTTGCTGTAACATTGATTTATTCTAACGGTTTTGTATATAACCCGAGTCGCATCATGTCACGCTGCTCACGTTAATATTTTGACTTTATGGGTAATTTTAGTGGCCGCATTAGATCCGTCGTTACCTTACTGCTGTTTTTGGAATGTAAGGCGCGGCGCGGCTTTTCACACGCAAAACGGCCTCCCAAATAGAAAAATCTGTAGCGGCCTCCACAGTGCCTGTACATGCGTAGAAATTTGTACACATTTTTTTATTATATCAAATAAAATTCTGAGAATGAAAGAACAGGGAAAATCTTGCTAGAAACAATTGCTGTGTGAGGGTGTCCCATTTCTACACCTTTCAGCCTGCAGAGGTCCTGTGCTTTCATGTATGAACCTGTTGTGCTCATGAGGACATGATAGTATGTCTAGAAAATTGTTAAAAAAAATCCCAGGGTGAGCAGCACACTTCTGGTATTTTGAAAGCCATGACAGGGTATTTCACTTTACTGCACTGTAGAAAGCCAATCAAGCTTCATATTCACCCCGGACTTTGGCAAAAATATCTACACGCATGTATACAATCATATAAAAATGTTCCTATACTTCCCGATGTGTGGAAGGTGCATGCCATGCATCCACAACTCCCAACACACTTACAGCAACACGAGGACAACACACGACCAAACGGGACACAACACGCAGCAGCAAACGAGAACGGGAGATGCGGATGCACGGCATGCACCTTCCACACATTGGGAAGTATAGGAACATTTTTATATGATTGTATACATGCATGTAGATATTTTTGCCAAAGTCCGGGGTGAATATGAAGCTTGATTGGCTTTCTACAGTGCAGTAAAGTGAAATACCCTGTCATGGCTTTCAAAATACCAGAAGTGTGCTGCTCACCCTGGGATTTTTTTTAACAATTTTCTAGACATACTATCATGTCCTCATGAGCACAACAGGTTCATACATGAAAGCACAGGACCTCTGCAGGCTGAAAGGTGTAGAAATGGGACACCCTCACACAGCAATTGTTTCTAGCAAGATTTTCCCTGTTCTTTCATTCTCAGAATTTTATTTGATATAATAAAAAAATGTGTACAAATTTCTACGCATGTACAGGCACTGTGGAGGCCGCTACAGATTTTTCTATTTGGGAGGCCGTTTTGCGTGTGAAAAGCCGCGCCGCGCCTTACATTCCAAAAACAGCAGTAAATATGGCAGTGAATACGCTCGCATCCTGAAGCAAACAAATCACATCCCATCCTATTACTATACACGGGAGTGCCGAATATCCCATATTGCAGCACCAGAGAAAGCAGAGCGAAACATATGAGCATATAATCGTGGAACCGTATGTAGTGGGCATGCATGCATGGCGTAGGATACAAGCGATGATGGCGGGAAGACAAGCGGGCGGGTGAAGATGGGGTAAGGTTATAACATTTACTCCGGAACGGCGGGCTCGTGCTCCACTGCCAGAATCGCCTGTCTCTTCTCGAGCGTGCGAGCGGCACGGCGCTCACGGGCAGCCTGAATAAATGGTTGAGGGTTACATGTATGTGAAATCGACTGGTGCGTACCTTGTTCTTGGTGCGGCGGGCTTCCATCTGGTCGGTAAGCACCTTAGTACGGGTCTTCTCGGCCTTCGCCTTGTGAATATACTCCATCAACACGCGCTTGTTCTTGAAGACATTACCCTTCGACTTCTGGTACAGCGAGTGGTAGCTGATTGAACGGGTTAATAATGCCATTCCAGTAAAGTAAACCTAGTACTCACAGGTGCTTGTCAATCTTGCCAGCCTCTCTATACTTTCTTAACAAACGACGCAAAACCCGCTGTCTCCGCATCCACATGACCTTCGTCGGCATGCGAGCCTCCGCCGTACCCTTTCTCTTACCGGGGCCCATATGACGACCCTTTCTCTTGGCCGCCAGGAGGGCCCGGGTGCGCGCGCGAGAGTGGACGATGGTGGGCTTGATAATGACCCGACCATCCTTGATCAATTTCTTGACGTGCGTGCGCGAGTTGGCGTTACCGATTTCCGCTTGCTCGGAAGGGTCGAGCCAGATTTTACGCTTGCCGACGCCAGCGACGGATGCGGCGAGCCGCTTTTGCGAGCGAAGATTGACCATGGTCGGGTGTCTTCCATCGTGGAATCGACTGTCAGCAACGACTCGGACGACAAGGAAGTATTAGTCTCACCTTGTTCTTGAGGAGGGAGGGCAATGGGGAGCGAGCGATAAGCTGACTAGGCGAAGGGTCCGAAATTACGTAAGTTCAGCCACCGGTAACTTCCCTTCTACAGCTATACATGAGGTGATTGCCGATATGCCGACCTTGCGCTCTGCCACAATTCTGGCCACACTTGCGACCAATTTGAACCCGTATGTCCTTCACTACTTCATTCATCAATAAGTTGATACCGTACCACACGAAGAGGTCCTTTGTACTCTGAGCTTGAGTCTGAGGAGGTGCGCAATGGCTCTCGGAAGTTAATTGCTCTCAGGACCGCATGCATATGTGGAAGAAAGGATGAGTTCCGAGGCCGTAGGCTCGCTACCATCCTCTCCAGCGCAATCTAGTGAGATTCTGCCCCAGAGGGTGTGTTTACGAGGCTAGTTCGTGTATGATCTTCGATCCCTCGTGATTACTCGATACTCCAGTCGTCAATTGTATGTTACGATCGACCTGGGCTTCGGGAGTCGCCACTGCCAACTGTTCAACCTCATTGCTCGGCGATTAGTTCTACGAAACCAAAAATGGGACATGACGTTAGCTGGAAACAAGTGCAGATACGATCAAGTCCTTCATGAAGGACTTTCAATCGTTGGATTCCCATGGCTGCGCGAAGAGTACTTATGCTCACGCGCGTCGATCGGTGGGACCCACAACTTGAAGCTTTATATCCTGACCGCCATGACGGACTTCCCAGCATTGCCCGGCTTTTACAAGGCGTTATTCCTATACATTGAACCATGTGCGTTCTACAGTCCCAAGCAGTCTGTGCGATCACTGACGCTCGCATTGCAGTCTCGACTATGCTGCCTGCTATAATGGCGTGGACATATCCTGGCGCTGCATGGTTCCACAGAGAACTCATACCATCCTCTGCGCCTGTTGTCCTGGATCCCAGATCGCAAATGGCGGTCTGGCAATTGGGCAATTGTGAGCAATTCTTATGTCGACTGTGCAGACGGACGCTGAGTGGTAGTCATGCAGGCTATCTATTATTGGGCTTGATATCCTCGCTCGTGTTTAGAGCTGTAAGGGATACGCTGCGAGGTGATCCTGTGTCTCAGGAGCGTATATTGGGGGCTAGTTTCACGGCGTTGGCTATCGCTGATGTGAGTAGGCCATGTGGCGATTGGCAGTGGATTGCGTACTGATTATTATATGCAGCTGACCCAGTGAGTGTCAGGTAACCTTCGTCGGCACTAATAATCTTGACGCATGATGCGCCGCAAAGTGTCGTTGCCTCTTTCATAGCTCTGCCCCGCGAGATACAGCTTTCTCCGAGCACTTGGAATCCGATGACTCATGGTAATATCACCTTCACGGTATTCTTACTTTGTTCACGGTATGTCTCCATCCCCTTGGCTACTGTGATTCCCTACTTGAGGCCTGTCAGATTGGCGTGGTTCAAGGGAATAGGCCGCAAGACTTACTACTACGGGAAGGCGGATGGACAGGATTCCAAAGCCAAGCAGGCGTAAATATATAGGGATGATTTGTATTCGATCCGTGTTGTGATCCCATATTACCTTTGTGCTGTGTCCAAATCTATCGCTGTGTATTATACTCACACTAAATGAAATGCTGCGCGAATCTGTTACAACGGACGGCAGGTTGTCACTGCGGGTCCTAATGATTGCGGAGGTCCCGGACTCTGGTCGTGAAGGAGATTATTTGTGGCATCTTCTTGCCTCAGACTCTTAGGCGACTTGTGTTCTTCTGGTGTCTCCAAGGTGTCTTGACTTGATTTCGACGCGTCTACTTGGCCTTCACGACGGCTTGGGTCCGTCTGCTCTGGGAGCGTTTCTACATTCGTTCGCGTTCGTTCTGTTCAGCGTGCTAAAGAACTCGGTCGTCTGACGGGAGCTTAGAACTTATTCGGATTGCTATCCAAGGTATGTAGAAAGAAGGCATGAGCATCAGGGATAGTAGATTGACGAGTGCAGGGTGAACTACTGATCTAACGACTTGATGCTCTTTCCTGGTCATGCAATTCATACGCATACGCTGGTCGTTGTATTCGTAATTTATGCTGTAGTTGTTTCAGGTGCGTCAAGCAGACCACAATCCGCAGATCTCGCCCATTTACCTTTCATGTCCATCCCATACTCCATGTAGCATCCATTGGCCCAGCAAGACCGCTGAAGAGAATAACCAACCCTTCCACTCTAGCCCTCGAAATCCTCCCTCGCCGCCCAAACACCCATGAACCCCGTTCCTTCTCTTCTCGCTCACCCGTCCTCCGACACTCCGACACCTTCCGTCTCACCCTCTCTGCATTCGACCAGACCTACCACCTTCATCTCCGACCCAATGACCACCTCATCCACCCAGCAGCCAGGGTAAACTATTACCACACCACTGCTGATGGTCTCACCGTCCTCGACCGTACTGAGCCCTTACTGCGGGAGAATGTGAAGGTGTACTGGGGAGAGGTCGTCCCCGAGGAGGAGTCTCCTTCACGTATGCGAGAGGATGCTGCTGGAGCCTTGCCGCGACCGTCGCAGCAGCGTACCCTCGGATGGGCGCGAATTATAGTCCATGACCAAGGCGACATCACGCAAGGTACACCTCCAATATACGAGGGTGCTTTCTCTGTGCAAGGACAGATACATCACATCATGACCAAGGATAACTATCTTCGCCACAAGCATGAGTTCGATTCCCCCATCACTGTTTTCCAGGACGAGCCTGACTCGCCGCTTATTATATTCCGCGACTCCGACCTGATGTCAATACTGGAAGAACATACTCTGCGTACGGGCATTCCCCCTGATTTGTCTGAGCCTCTGCAGCCACCTCGGACATGTGGCCATGATTCGCTGTCATATAATACGGATCCTAACCTCAACCCGAGCCTGCGACAGGATAATACTAGCCCTTGGTATGATTCGTTAGGCGTGTTCAATCCATTCTCTTTCATCAAGCGTGATGATGTTGCGGGAGGCAACGCGACCACCAAGTGAGTTAAGCATTTCTCCTTTCTCTGCCGTTCACCGGAAGCTTATGGCTTTCTAGTTTTATCAACAACATCGGGCAGAGTGCGGGTTGTCCACTAAGTCAGAAAGTGGTATGAATACCTCCCCTCGTTTAGACCCTGTGCAAGTCTCATTTTGTGCAGCTTTATATGGGTGTCGCGGCCGATTGCGCTTATACTGCCATCTATGGGACCACTTCGAACGCGACCACCCAAATCTTGAATAATTGGAACATGGCTAGTTCATTGTACAAGGTGATCTGTGGTGTCTTGAATGCGTGGATCATGTCTTTGCTCACCTGTTCTCAGACAACCTTTAACGTTAGTTTTGGGATAGTCGAACTGCAGGTGCATAACGCAACATGTCCGACGATTGCCGACCCAGAAAATCCTTGGAACGTAGATTGTACTGGTCCTGCTAACCTCACACTAAACGACCGTCTCTCTGCCTTCTCCGAGTGGCGGGGAAACAGGACCAACGACGGAGTGGGACTTTGGCATCTCATGAGTGGGTGCCCTACAGGAAGTGAAGTGGGTATCGCTTGGCTCAGTACGCTGTAAGTACCTTCGACGCTTCAGAGCACTGTATTCCCTGGATCATGGAGCATTGACTGTATAACGACAGTTGCCAGCAGGAGGCTACGGGAGACGCTCCGAATATCGTCTCGGGCACAGCAGTCTCCACTGCTGGCCGTACTGAGTGGCAAGTCGTCTCTCACGAAATCGGGCATAATTTCGGTGCAATTGTAGGTGCTTAGCGTCCTTTAGCCTGGTATTGCGACTCATACTCTCTTTCAGCATGATGTAAGTTTATCTGAAAGCTTTGAGTATCAGGATTGTTGTCCTAATGAGGACTCAGTGCACCACTGGATGCAACTCGACGAGCAGTTGCTGTCCTTCCTCCGCCAACCAGTGCGATGCGGGTGGGCAATTCGTCATGAACCCTACTACTGCTGCTTCGGAGACCACGTTCTCTCCCTGTTCGCTTGGCAATATTTGTGAGTGTAAATGCTATGTTACGTTGGAAAACGTTGTCGAATGCGGCTTCTGCTATCGTATAGGCTCCCTGATGCAAGGAAACACCGGCTGGAAGACGAACACATCCTGCCTCGTAGCGCCAAACCCTTCGCAAAAGGTTATTTCGTTACAGATGTGCGGTAATGGAATAGTTGAAGCTGGCGAGGATTGTGACCCAGGGCCTGGAACGAACTCGACTTGTTGTGATTCAAGCACATGCAAATTCACCTCAGGTTCGGTTTGCGACCCGGCCAATAGCCAGTGCTGCACGGATTCATGTCAGTTTGCTCCATCGACGCAAGTTTGTCGGCTCGCGAAAGATGCGACTTGTGATACGCCTGAGTTTTGCATGGGCAACAATGCGACATGTCCTCCGGATGTGTTTGCCCCGAATGGTGAGCTCAGTCCATGAACATAAGACTTCATTACTTAATCCATTCTGTTTCAGGGAAAAGTTGCGGATCTAAGGGATCAGCATGCGCTAGCGGACAGTGCACGTCTCCTAGTCGTACGTCTTATCTTATATTGACCAGGTTGCAGAAAATTGACAAGACTACGTAGTGCAATGCCAGCAGCTGGGAGCGTCCATGAATTTGCAAGAGGCTTGTCCAGCACAGAATGACAAGTCATGCCTGGTTTCTTGTCAGGATCCCACTGCAGCAAATCAATGCATAACACTTCAGACTCAGCTCGTTGATGGTTCACCCTGTGGTAAGTCTCTGCCACTGCCGACATGACGTTGGACTGAGCATAGTTTAGGCTACGCCGGTACATGTATGGGAGGTAACTGCAAAGCTGGAAGTTTAATAGCAACTGCGGAGGTACGAGTTGCCTTGGTGGTTATCCAGTAACTGTTTCTTACTGCGTTACAGGCGTGGTATACCCGAAATCTGACCATCTCCGTACCAGTCACCGTGGCTGCGGGCATCGTCTTCGTATTCCTCCTGGGCCTGACACTGCTGTGTATGACCTTCAATGTATGGCAGTATGTGCTGATACCCATAGTTTCCTAGGTATCGTCCGGTCTTGCCGTGGCCGTCGCAATGATAGACTCCGTTTTGCGGAGCCTGCACTGAAAGATCAGAAGCCTGAAAGGATCCGCAGCTGGGTACGGCCTGTGGCAGAGATACCTTCGGTGCTCCAGCCGGGGTCAAGGTAAGATCTTCTAGTTTTACGTCGCTTGTAATTATGAAGATTGATCAGGGTGGAAAACAGCTTTTCTCGAGGTCAAGCACCATCAATGTCACGAAGTGGATCGCTGGCATCCCGGGATACTCATGGCCGATCTAATTCAGGCGGGCCGGTGCCGCCTCTGCCATTCTCTGGCACCGCAAGGGTTGTCGCGCAGTCCCAAAAATTCTGGGTTGATCCGAGTCCATGGAATGGTCCTCCGAGGTAATTTGCAGATGTACGATTATACGATATAATAGGTGACTTCATCACGGACATTTCCAATGAATGTATTATTTTGATCAGGGCCACAAGATAAGTAGGTGTTTCGCTGGAGGCAGAGCGCTGATATTCGAGTTGATGGCAATACATTGTGTGATAGTCATACATCCTTTTTATTCTCCTGTCAAATTAAAAGCACAGTATTTAACTCTAAAGCAGACAACAATGGTGAAAGCAACAGATAGCATGAACGTGGTAGATGTAATAAATCATGGTGTAAGATGAAGTAAATGATACAGGTCCTGCGATAGGAGTAGCGTGCGTGGGTGTAGGTAAGTATACAAATAGGGTATTGAGTGAGGTGCGTTTCCTCGGCCAGGCGCCGTGTAATGCATGACTAGGAAAACCATAACAAAGTGCGGTAGCCAACACATGGATGTGAAAGGGTATGGAGCAGGCTAGGAATGAATGCTCTGCTATTGGACGGTGTCCTGTTGCACATCGGCTGGGGGTTGCGGACTCCCGAAACTTGATAATAGAGATATGAGATCATCTAAGGACCACGAGTCAGTCTAAACAAGAAAGAACAGAGCAAAGGGTGCACTTTTTTTAAGTGGCTTGCTCAGGAACAGATTCATGCCAGCACTTAGACACAACTGCTTGGTAGATTCTTGACAGTCAGCGCTCAAGGCCACAACTGTACGGCGAATTAAGTAATTGGTGACGTTGAGAGTATCAATACGGATAGTCTTACTGGGAAGAATAGTCGCGACTCTCCGTTTACTCTCAAGTAGACGTAACCGTTTCGCAGCTTCGACGCCATCGCACACTGGCATATCTGCCAATGCTGGTCAGGAGTTGGATACTCAAGAATCCCGACCGGTACGTACGATGATCAAAGAGGGCGACGCTAAAATAACCAGGCTCATGCGCTTCCCATTCTTGTCGAGACGATGTCAGCGTTAGCAGTAGCAAAAGTGTACAAGGTCGTACCACTGAGAGCTTGTTCGCCGTTGCTTGTTGGAGTCACTTTAATATCATATCGCTCCAGCTGTTTCACTAGAAGTTTCTGTGCAACTGGGTTGTCTGGAAGAAATTGGTCGTTGAGCTATCGTGTAATCTGTAGATCGAGTGCGACGGACCTTCGGCGATCAAGACGTTCCCGTATAGAGTCCGTTTGGCTAACCCAGCATCTTCCGCTGACGCAGCTGTCAGCTTGCTTAGGCCGCCAGTCGGGTCTAAGAGATTCTTCAAGCTCGCCAAAGTTTGCAGAAGCCGCGCTCTCCTTGGAGGCTTGGTCATCTTCACGACGCCAGGGGTGTTACTACTGAAGGTCGTATGTCCAGTTAGGGCGTCCGTCGTTGGCGTGTACAAGTGCACTAATTTGGTCCCCTTTAGACTGGGATATTGCAACGATTCTATCAATCGCGCCAGTTCATCCGCATGCGTTTCCGATTGGTCATCGAGGATGACAAAGTCCAAAGGTCTTGATTGGCTTTGCTCATTCCGAAGATATGCCTCAGTCTCCGGAACTGATGACGAGGTAGAGATCTCGAAGCCGTCCAACATATTGCTGAGAAGCATCAGGGTGATCTCGGAAGGAGAGCTGAGCAGGACACGTGGAGGTGAAAGCTTCACCAGTTGGGTTTTGAGATAGTCAATTTCAGAAAGCAGCTTGTCACAAATACGAATGTGAGCCCGCATTGTAACCAAGATATACCGTACTTTACCTTTCGCGACTCAGGGGACTCGAAGATTTTGACAGGAATGGTAAACCAGAATATGGAACCGACACCCAATTCTGACTGAACGCCAATCGCGCCACCCATAAGCTTAACCAAGCCTCGCGATATTGATAAGCCGAGACCGGTTCCACCAAAGCGGCGAGTGGAAGAATTGTCAGCTTGCTGGAAGGGCACGAAGAGAAGGTCAACATCGCTGGAGGACAACCCGATGCCAGAATCTCTGCAACAGGATGAATAAGTCTAGTCAAACTGCAGATGACCAACACATACTGAATGACAAATTTTAACTGCACTTCGCCTGGTGGGGGCACAACAGTACGGTCCACAGAGCATACAACCTTGACCGATCCATCAGACGTGAACTTCACTGCGTTCCCGATCAGGTTCATCAAGACTACAGGACTGTCAGATCTGCACGCGCATCGACATAGGACGGACGATATACCTTGACGGATACGAGCATAGTCCGCCATAACAGCTATATATCCCCGAGTTAGAATATAATTTCACCGCAAATTGCTACACCTACACTCAGGAACATCGGGTTCAATATTGAATGATAAGTCCAATTTCTTCGCTGCCATTGGAAGAAGCAACTCCATACAATCCTGGATTGAAATTGAGCCACCGTCCAGCAATATATGAGTTAGATCTTACGGCAATGATATCCTCGACTAGGAACCCGGTATACTCTAACTTAACGGCTGCACGGTTTGTTAGGTTAGAGGACTGTTACGAACATCATCACTCGTACCAGAGGCTTCCAGTTTGCTGTAGTCAAGGATGGAATCGATGATCTGGTCGAACACATATTAGTCGTTTGACACACTATCATGGACGATCTACCACTCACCTTCAATAGTAATTCACACGACTGTTTGGCAGTTTGCACTAGATTAAGTCGGTGAGCGGTGAATTGGCACACTGACGTCTTCTGCGGCATACCTATCTCTCGCTGTCCTGCATTAAGCTCGGTTCCACTAAGGATATCTAGAAGACCATAGAAAGAACTGAAATCCGTCTGTGAGCTACGACCATCAGTCACAGAACGTGATCACGGACCTGAAAGGGGTACGAAGCTCGTGGCTCATGGAAGCCAAGAAATTACTCTTGATCTGTACGGTCAAATGTGAGCCTGGATGACATGGTAAGAGAAAGGTGTTCATACTTTGGTGGCCTTCAGTGCATCTTCCCGGCTCTTTCGGGCCGCTTCCAAGGCATCTCTTTGTGCTGCGATCATTTTCAGGTTTTCTCTGGTGCCTGCCTGCACAGACCGGAATAATAATGCGTTCGCAATGCTGATACTCGCCTGTTGACAGAGCAGAGTCAACATTGTGAAAGTGTTACGCGAAAACCTGTATTTTGAAGCAAGATACACCGCTCCAAATGTTTGGCCTCGATTGCTGAAAATAGGTATGCAAATGAGGGATTTGTGAGGGCTCTGTTCAGCTTCGGACGTATAGCGAGAGTCCACCGTGATGTCATCATAATATATATTTTCCTTGGCGTTGAGAGCTGTGTATAGGTGATACTGAGCGCCTGTTGCTTGAGCAACAGAAGATAAATACCATGCTGCATTATCACTTTCTGGAGTGGATCGGCAATATTGCGGATGGGTTTCGGGTTCCTGTAGCAATCGTCAGCTACTCACTTTGGCAAACATGACCGACACGACGCACTCATATACTTGGCAGCGACCCGGTGGCACCATGCTCGTGGCCACGGTATAGTCACCCGCTTCTCGCGCTATCACGACGCAGGCCGCTTGCGCACCCGAGGCATCTGGAAATACATGCTTAATAGTGCTTTTGTACGACTTCGAACGCGCCTACCGGTTGCGATTTCTGTCAGGCGCTGCAAAGCTATTTGGGATTAGTAAGACTACTTTCAAAATTAGATTCTTACAACATACCTGTGGTCAAGTTGATGTCGCTAGATATCTCCTTACTCCACTTGAGTATAGATGCTAAATCAGACGCCGACAGGCTCGCCATGTCGTCATCTTCCGACGAGTCCTGCTTTATAGGCTCGTAGATTGACGCTGACGCCTGAGTGTTGTGACCAATCATGACATTATCAGTCTGTACCGCCACGTCGGAAGTGTACGCATTGCGTTTGGGGGGAGTGGTGATCTTGCTGCCGACAGTCGAGGAGAGATAGTTGCTGTGGAATTGTGAAAATCAATAACAAGATACATGATGGAATGAGCTCTGTTTAACTTACACAACGGCCTGCGCTCCCCACTGGGAGTGGCGTGATATACCTCGCCGTTGCAGTTCGCCACCAAGGCCTTCCACTCCACAGCGCACATAATGGCTACCCTCCTGTGATATGAAGCAGGTATGTCTCACGACTATGAGACATGATTGGGTTTGAGTACGAACCAAGTACAATGCCCAAGCTTCTTCCATCAGCCAGTCGTTGTTCACAGCCAACCTGTTGATTTTCTTTCTCAGAAGGCTCCATAGTACGAGTCAGCCCCTTAACTCACTTAACCGCTATATCGTAGAGCTTGAACGCATTAGGGCGATTGAGGAGTGATGCCAGCTCAGCGTCCTGTCATGGCCATCAGTCAAGAATATTAAGCTTTTGAGAAGTGGCATACAATCAGAGCGACCCATGCACTGTTGTTTACCGGACTCGGGGACAACCATCTACAAGTGGATTAGTGGAGCTTGAAGACGGAGGGATAGGTCTCTGACGTGCTTTCTGAGGAAACTGTGATTTGCTTCGACCTGTTTCATATACCGGTCGCGACTTTCCCGTGACAAGCTCGCATCACGCATGCAAGCGATTAGTGCCAAAGAATGAAAAAACAACGAGTACCGAACGTGTCGATGACTTTGTACATTAGTTAGATCACTCGAATCTCCCATGGAATTATGCAACTTACTTTGGATGTTTGTCACGAGTGTGATATACGAAAAAGCCTAGTTCGGCTGCGCGATCTGCGAAGCCCAGGCAGTAGAAGGCTACGACCTACGAGCACGTAAGGATCCTGCCTCTGGTCCGGACCGTATGAAACGTACCTTGAAAGCGTTGTACCTATGGCGCCTGAGTAAACTCACTTCGAAAAGGAAAGTATGTACGATACGTACCAGTTCATAGTCAAAGGAAGATTTCCAGAGCTCACAGAAAATGACTCGGCATATTCGCTCTCCTTGAAGTTGTCCGTGTCGAAACATGTCTCGGGGGAGGTCGCGTATGTATACCCGCCAAGCGCTCGCACCAGATTGAGGTGTCCTGTATTGCACGTGAGAGATTTGCTAAGACAATCGCGAGGTATACGAACCCATTGCAAGGAAAATAGCGTCAGCTCCGGGAGTCCAAAGCTTGATATCATTGACAGACTAGCATCGTGATAAGAAACCATTGAAAATTTGACATGATGCATCCACCCACCTCCTCAGCCGCGGGAATGAGTTCACTCACTGGAGCATAATCAGAGTTTACCGTCACAAAGGTGACGCTACACTCACGATGATCACAGATATATATACGACACGCAATGGTATGCAAGCTAGCAAAGCCTGTGTAAACGCTAACGAGGGTTGTGTGAGGGCAAGCAATACGAGAGCCGATGCATCCATACCGATCTCCAGAACTGTTCCCAAACTTCATGGCCTGATCCAGCCGTGATATGTTCGTCCGTACGTGAACATTATCGTAACCGGACACCATGGCGCAAAACAAGACTTGAACCCGACTGAAATATTGGTTAGGTTTGCTCGCCAGAATAACTGGATCTATTACCATTTCTCGAAGCTGCTTCCATATCTGTCGGCAATGCGGAGGGCCAGCTTACCCAAATCAGCTGAAAACCGATAGAGGTCTCGTCGTTCGGCTGCGGCTGAGTTCAGTTCTCAGAAAAGTCAAATTCCGACAAAATACAAAATCCTCCCACCAGCAAGGGCGAAGAAAAATCCTAGTGATGTGCCGGGTGAGATACCTGACCTGAAGAATTTTGAGCCTCATGTGCCTGCACCAAGTAGGATCGGTCGGATTCCTTACCTTAGAGCGAGTTGAATGGTCTCTCGTGAACGAGTCAATATTACTTCGATGAGATACCATAGAGCAAGCTTACGGTCAACCCAATCACGTCGGAAAAGCCGTCGCCATTGCTCCAGTACGCGTGGGTCCCTATAGCCGGTAAGTCTCAACGTATCGTGTATCGGATGCAGCAGCTCACCTGCGTCGTTCAGTAACGCCACAGCTAGATCTGTACGCGGATCCGCTGCCCTTGGGATTGCCAGTATATCATCGAAACCAACGGCTAGAATCTCGTTCTTGACTTGTTCGAACATCGCATCAGCCTCGCGCCGCGTGGGGGCCGCGTTCACATCGACACCTAGGATATGCAAAGCCAGAAGGTTATCTCTCAAAGCGCCTTCAAAACTATTCCGCATCCAATGGTTCCTGGAGCGTAGACGGAGTAGTCTGGCTTTGTCCTCCGGATGACTAGCCTTAGCCAAGCATTCCTCTACAAGGGAGTCGGATTCATTGAAATCGCCTAATGAGTGGTCAATATATCCGTCGCGAATACACTTGCAAGATTCTCAGCATACCTTTCCAGTTCGACAGACTAAAAGACGGGATTAGGAATGTGTGTATGTGTATACTCGTGCAGACACTTACGCAGCTAGTCTTGTAAAGAGGAGCAGTGTTCGCGTGGGGTCTCTGTCCCAGGCATCCTCCGTCAAAAGCGACTTGGCGCTGACCAGGGATTGAAGTGCCAACTGCGATAGGATTAAATGAACGTCACTTGCCAGGGGAGAGAAGCATTATCCATACCTCATGCGCGCCTCGAGCCCATGCAGCGTCTCCAGATTCAATCATAAGGTTCACCAGCTCCTCTCGTTTAGCATGCTCTCGCAAAAGAGGTAGACACCGTTTCGCATGCTCAGAGACGCGGTACACGTCGGCAGACGGCTCCATCAGCATCATGAGTACAATCTATGGTACGCCGAGCAGCTCGTCAACGACTGCATATCTAGAATTGCAATGCACTCACCCTAAACGACATTTTTGCCCTTATTTCGTCAGGCATCTTCTCGACCTCTGTCTCCGCAGCTTGTCGATAGCGATCATGCGTAAATGCGCACATATCGCGACCGCGCTGGACCAGCCACCCTTCCTGGATAGCAGTCTGCAGACCGCGTATGGAGCTGTGGCTGGAAGGACCGAGACTGCCGTCTCGTCTGCGCTTCGGTATCGTTAGGAATCCTTCACTACCGTCGTCCTCACTACCGCTGCCACTGCTCGTGCTAGGGTCCTCCCAATCCATCAACAGAGCGACCTCAGTAACTTTGAAGCTATCCATCAAAGAATTAATTGAGTGTTACAAGATCGACCCCAAAATCGCTACTCACGTTGCACCGAAGAACGATGCCCAAAGGATGAACCTCCGAGCTTCGTCCGGAAACTCGTGTAGGTGCTGAGTCAAGAACAGCGGGTCACTGGGATCAGAGACAGTCTGCTGGTCCAAGTACGTAGCTTCGATAGCAGGCATATTAAACTGCCAGTAATTGCGCTCCCAGTCGAAAGTGATATGCCGTTGTCGGTGCAGCGTCGTCAGGACATTCCGAGCGGAGAAAGCGTTACCCCCAGAGACAGCATGTACAACCCGAGCAAGAGGCGTGCACTCCTCCTTGCTACGGTGCAACGTCCGAGACACTAGAGTCGAGATAGCAGAGAACGGTAGCGGTTCCAAGTAGAGCCAGGTCGTGCGCGAGCCGTGAGGAGCCATCCCCTTGACCTTATCGAGAGTAGAATCGTATGCCTGGTCATTCCGCAGCGTAATAAACATCAGCATCCGACTCTTCGAGTTCATCAAGGTACCAATTAAGTCCAGCGACGATTCATCCGCTTCATGTAGGTCGTCAATGAAGAGTGCGAACAGCCGCGTCTCAGCCAGAACCACAAAGACGTTCTCCACAAGCGACTGGAACCGTGCACGAAGCTCGCGCGTCGATAAAGACTCGCGGGGCGGCTCGATATTAATGTCGAACAAGCTCAAGACATCCCGAAGCTCTTCCGCACCTTGGTAAAGGAGAGGAACGTTCTGCAACTGCGGTCCCAGGCGCGCCTTTAATGTACCCACAAACCGGTGGAGGTCGGTGTGGAAGACCATCAACTGCCGTAGGACAGATGACAGACATGATAACTTTGAATCCGGCCAAGCGTACATCAGCTGCTACACCATCTGAACATAGAGCCAACTCACCAATGCTGAGAACGGGGCAGTATCCGCATTCTGAAACTTGGCCTGGCCCCACAAGCCATGTGCTAACATAGAAAAATTAATATGGAAAAAGCGCACAATGCTGTGGATGCATACATCGCCACTTAGCCTGATTAGCCAAGACCAATGAGCTCTTGCCTGCCCCTGGAGGGCCAATAATAATAACAGCATGCGCCCTCGCCGTCTTCTTCGAAGGTGCCAGCGCCACCCTCCTCAACCCATCGCTCCCGCCTACGGTAGTAGGGCTCAACACACTCGACGGTGCCGTCGAAGACGTGGCGATGCTCTGCTCCGTATGCGTTTGCGTCTCGTGCAACAAGAGTGGCGGCGTCCGCTTCGGACTCATTCTCGGGCTCATCTCAGCGTCATCAGGCACGTGACTTCGAGAGGACTCGCTCTTCGTCGATGACGTCTCGTGATCCTCGCTCCGGCTTGTTCTGGTGTGGTGGTCGCTGCCCGACCCCGATGCAGACAAGGCGATATATCCTTTACCTCCAGTGACATGCCGTGCGTAGGATGTTGATACGTTCCTTACGACGTTCCGAATCACCTCCAATTCTCGTTCACGGCCAAACTGTAAACTCAAATGTGTTAGATCTTTTTCACATACTTACACAGGGAAAAGGCATCTTTACCAGGCTGGTAGGGATAGTAAACTCCTGGCAAAGTCAGGACGGGTGGAGACAAGAGGGCAAGCACGTACTGTATATCGATCCTGAGTTGCTATTTCGAAGATGGGTATAAGCTCCATAGATTGGTCGGAGGCGGAAGAGACTGCGACTAATAGTCGTCGCTGGCATTCGAGCAGGTCGGCTTTGAGTCCCTCTGCACTCTGATACCTGAGGTCGGGATTTTTGGCCAGAAGCTATGACGTCATGTCAGCAAATGCGCACAACGGTACCATGTAGGTTAGAATGCTGTGCGCACCTTCTCTATAACCAGTGCCAATACTTGGGGGACGTCACGGCGAACTTCATGCACAGGCATCGGACGCTTCTGTACAATGGCATGCAATAGCTCCAAAGGTCCGCCTTCGAAGGGCATGATTCCTCTGCCGACGAGTAGCGTCCAGAACAGGATCCCGATGGCATACAAATCCGTCCGGTGATCCTCGATGGTGGTGTCCATACCGCCTGTCTGCTCGGGGGCAAGGTAGCATAATGCCTCCTTAACCTTGTACTTCTCGACTTCTTCAAAGGCATCCGCTGCTCGGATGACGAGTGCTGATGGGCCTCCAAACTGCTCCAGCGAAATTGCACGATTTCCAAAATGAACGAAGCGGACTAGACCGGAGTGTGCGTTGAGATGGAACGCATTCGCACGCACTGCGTGATCGAGTTAGATTGAGACTAAGGAAGATGATAGACATTTTAGCTACCTTCGCGGTGGATCAGGCCGGTTCTTTGCAAAGCGATCAACGTAATACTCAATGACGGTGACGTAGAACTCACTTGTGGAGAATTTCAAGGCAATGTGTCGCTTGAATAGCGAACCTGATGGCAATGTCAGATGAATACCACGAGGCTTTGTGGTTCGAACTTACTCAAGGAATGAAGCCAAGTCCATTACATCAAATGCCTCCATCTCCTCCAACTCTGGTTCTTCTATTCCCATCATGTATATATCGCCGTGAGAGGTAGAAGGACGTGGTCGCTTTTGCTCGGCAAGGAGGAGGTCATTGACTCGGGAAGAAGGGAAGAAGCGGCCCAATATGTTGAAGCCTGGGTGAGCGAGGAGTAACACGACACAGTCGCCCTTATCGCGCGGCACGGTGAAGTAATCAATGAGGTTCAGACATGTACTGGCGGCTTCGGGGGAGGCAGCGAGTCTCTCGAGACTGAACGCGATGTCAGAGATAGTAGACGAGAACCAATAAATTTCAGTGACTCACATATGAGCCTCTCGCTCAAGACACATCGACCCGTTGGTGTGTGCGGGGGCAATTTTTGCAAGAACGGAGGACCCATCCTTGAGACTGTTGCCCTCGGCTATTGACGTTAAACTTCCGGTGTCTGCCCATAGCGTGGCCTGACGGAAGTCAGCCAAATAGACGGATTGATTTTCGAGACGACGAACCTTTTCGAAGGTGTAGCCTGGAACGGAGAGTATTCCGTCCCTGAAGTACAGGTTGGGCAACGATGGCTGAGCGTGTTTCCTGCGCATGGCTGAGGTCCAAGGCGAGCAGGAAGCACCGAGGACTGTTGAAGGTAGCGCCGAGGACAGTTGGAGGGACGTGCGGCCAGATGAGGAGGATATGTACGAGAGCAAGGCCGGCGTCGAGGATCTCCACAAAGTTACCGTTGGGGGCGTGGGAAACGATGAAGCCAAGAAGGGTGGTGATTGGACAGCGTCGGGAGAGGCGACAGGGTTCTCCGGCAGTCCAGACTCTGATGGTCGAGGACGTCATCGGCCATCTGCTTCCGGCGCGTCGGTGCCGCTTCCTTTCACACTCAGCGGCTGTGGATTAGACATCGACATTGCCAGATATACAGTACAACGGATAACGGACTACAGACAACGAACAAGGCTTTGTATACGACACTAGAACATCCAATCAAGAGGTCACTGTAATACAATCCACCCATTAGTACTTTATTATCAGCAGAGTCAGCTGGCAGCTTACTGTAGCTCGCCGGATCAATGTGGTCGGGTAGCTCAGGCACAGCGACCTCGAACCTCGACTGCACCGCTGCCATCACCTGCTGATCTGCCTCGGACGACAAGAACGTGATCGCAAGACCCTTGGTTCCGAAACGTCCAGCACGACTGCAAAGTCGCCGTCAGCTTCTACCGCCGTCCCTTAATTATAGGCACACTCACCCGACACGATGCAAATAGCTATCGGCATCAGGGGGGCAGTCATAGTTGATAACAATGTTGACCCGCTCCACATCGATCCCACGGCCAAAAATATCAGTGGCCACCAGAATGCGTTTCTCGAACGCCTTGAACGACGTGTAGCGGTTGATGCTGGTCAAGCACATAAGGTTATAACCAAACGGGCCTGCGACTAATAGAAACCCTTACCGCTCTTCCTGCGCTAATCCCGAGTGAATGCTGATGCTCGGGAAGTTACAGGACACCAAAAGCTTGTCCAATTCAATGCATCGCGCCACAGACTTCACGAAAATAACGACCTGTCAGGGGCAATCAGCACGAAACTGTGAAGATAGCCGGTGAATATGGACATACTTGGTTAAATTCCAAAGTGTCCAACAGCTCATTTAACTTCCTGTTCTTGTGAACTTCTTCTAATTTCACATAATGTTGCTGAAGACCGTGCAGGGTCAGTTTTGTCTCGTCGTCCACGAAAATTTCCAGAGGCTACATTCAGAAACGTGAGAGATGATAAGGGACACAGCAGAGAATATCCTTACGTTCGCCATAAACTTCTTGCAGGTAACCCGGATATCCTTGGCTAGGGTGGCGCTAAACATCATGACTTGCTTGTGATGGGGTGTGGCGCGGAAGATCTCTTGCACGTCGCGGCGCATGTCTAACGGGTGCGTATGCCAGTAAGATGACACGTCGACAACATTAGCGAAAAAAGAGAAGAACGAAAAACAAGGGCCGTCGAGCGAAACAAACGAAAGGATGGGAGATCGTGTCTTCGGCACTCGCGTTGCGATGAACATTCTGCCAACGGCCTTCCTCCAACTCGTCGTATTCGATCATCTGCTCTTCACGACAGAGACCAGAACCCCGACCGCGTCAACGTCCGACATTCCAGCTCAACGCAACCCCGAACCCTACATCCTACCGACCAGTTTCCAGATCGAAGGAGACACGAACGCGTGGCGCGCTGCGAGGGGGTGTGGACAGGGCGAGACAAGGTCGCGAAACCAGGCGGCCGACGAACCAATACAAAGGATGATGCAGGGCGGAGGGCGAAAGCGCAGGACTAACCAAGCTGTTCGAGCATTTTATCGCACTCGTCGAGAACAAAGTGCTTGACGTGTTTCGCGTCCAATATCTTGTCCCTCACAAGAGCGTTCAGGCGTCCAGGTGTGGCGACCACTATATGCGGGCATTTTGTCTTGTCTCGTAGGGTTTCGGCGTCCTTGGCGATAGGGATACCTCCATAGAAGGTACTAACACGAACGTCGGGCATGTACTTGGCGAAGCGCGTGTACTCGTTCTTGATCTGGAAGGCCAGTTCCCGAGTGTGGCAAAGGACGATGACGGAGACTTCGCCGTTGACTGGCTCCAGTTGTTGCAGCGTTGCCAACACGAAGACGGCCGTCTTTCCATGACCAGACTTGGCCTGGCACAAAACGTCCATCCCAAGCACGGCTTGAGGGATACACTCTTGTTGCACTGAAATCACAATCTATAATTAACTACTGTCTTAATCAGATCTGTCCTATTACCCACCTTCTGATGGATGCTCGAAACCAAGGTCACTAATTGCTCGCAGAAGCTCGGGCTTTAACAGGAAATCCCTGAGGAAGGCAGGAATTAGTCAAAACGAACACAAAAGGCGCGTTGAAGACAATGAACATACCTGAAGCCCGTAGAGTGTATCCCGGAGAAGTTTTTCTTCTCCTCTTTGCCCTCGCCATCGGCAACTGCGCCTGCAGTGGTGGCAGCAGCACCGGTCACAGCAACGCCGTTGGTGACGACGTCCTGCTCGTCTTCGTAGTCGATAAGCTCCTCGTTGTCGTTGGCGCTCATTTTCAGATGGTTCAAGACAGATGGTACAGAGAAAAGCAGTGGAATAACAAAGGGTTGACACGCGCTGTTGAAGGTCAAGAGCAAAATGAGACGCCGCGTCAACTTCGACGGTGACACTGTGACACTTCCTCACGCGCACGGACCTCGTGTCTAGACAACGAAGACCGAGATGTCCCACCTCATAGCTTCACACTGCTTCTATTCATCGCATTGCGACCTTGCTGCTGTCCATCGGACGACGCTGTGCTGAGGAATATACGCATTGCCCTGACTGCTACACAGCGACGAGCCGTGTCACGGTCGTGACAGTGTGATGCCGACCGCTCCGAAATGGGCGCCCATAATACATATATCACGGACCGTGTTATTTACCGGAAGGCTCTTACTGAGCAAGCAGCAGGTTATTCGTCGTGCTTGCCGCACGCCTCTTGGGCTCTGTGAACCGATCAAAAGTCGGCAGGCTTACGGAGTCCCGTGTTGGTCGTTCAAAGCCGATCGGTCGTGAGGACTCCTACAAAATTTAAGACTTCCATGAGCTGCACTGGCTACAGACCCGGCTTGGAAAGATACAGGTATAGAGAATATGTCTAACTATCCGTTCTGGTGAGTATCTCTTGATGGTACTTCAGAACGCACGTACACTTACGTAGCCTAGGCTAGGAGGTCAGCACGAGCAGTCTTGGATAAGCTGTACATAGGTGCTGACGAGATCCCATGAACCTGAAGGCGTCGCCGCTTCCAGTGCGTTGGTCTTGTATTCGTTCTGATTATGACTCACAGGTGATAAACAGTGGCGGCATGCTGCACCCACCCGCTAGACTTGACGAAAGTGTGAGTTAAGTGGGAGCCCGGGTGTGACCCAGTTTTGCTCACTGCCCGTTTCTGGAAGTCGAATGCAGACATTACCCCAGTCCCTTGCTAGCAAGAGCCCCTCGACTATAGCTATTCTCCGCCATTCGATAGCGGAGTCCGGCGTTCGAAGTCTGTACACAGGCTTGACCGCTTCCTTACTGAGGCAGATGTCATACTCTCTCGTCAGGCTCGGGAGCTATGAAGAGATCAAGTACGCTTTGAGCAGTGACGGTCCGCCATCCACCACGAAGTTGCTAGCTGCAGCTGCACTGGCCGGTGGATTGGGAGGGATCGCGGGCAACCCAGCAGGTGAATACGCTCGCCGCATTGATTCCGAACGCTCAAATGATGGATCGTCCGTGGCGCAGATATTCTGCTTGTTCGGATGACCTCTGATTCTATCCGGCCCCCCGAAAAGCGATATGGTTACCGTAATGCTTTCGAGGGTCTTGTTAGACTCGTCAAAGATGAGGGTATCCCAGGGCTAACACGGGGATTAGTACCAAATGTGGTAAGCTAGCTTGTATGACACACACACGTAACCTAATATAATGGGCGTATCAGACAAGAGCAGTCTTGATGAATGCACGTTTTACCTTTCCTTTATCACTAGTGAACGTCACTAACATCGTATCAGGCTTCCCAGGTTGGATCGTGAGTGACATTTCACCGTATAGGGGTCTTTTGAGAACGGCGCCACTGATCATATTGGCGCAGTTATGACTTCTTTAAATTAATGCTTCTGTCGTACCCTCTTCCCTTGTCCAATTATCAAATGCGCGACAATTTGCTATGTCACTTCACAGCCAGCACTCTGGCTGGCACGGTCGCTACGAGTACGCACCCATTCTCCTTGCAATACGACGACACGTAATAACTTTATTCAGCTATATGTTCTCCTGCGGACGTCCTCAAATCCAGACTCATGTCCTTAGTATGTCTGTTGCCTTGTTTGAAATGCCTCCGGCAATCTAAAAGCTGGAAATATGTAGTCGGGCAATGTCAACCCTGTGCAAGTGGTCAGGGATTCCTTGCGAACAGAAGGTCCTGGATTCTTATTTAAGGGCTGGACGCCGGCATTCATTCGGCTAGTACCCAACACTATCCTTATGTTTGTCTTCTTCGAGGTATGAGAACATGTTTTTGACTGAAAGGGTATCCTACTGAACCTTCTTGTTGCAGCAACTCAAGAAGCAATGGAGACTCCTTACTGCCTCTTGAACGTATTCCCTTCCGCCGAATAGATATCTTTCTAGATCATACGTCCTAGAGATTTCGGATGTCATGATAGAGTTTCTTGGATACATTACTCCGCATAATTTATCCATAGGTCAAGAGTTCGGACTAGGAAACAACCATGGGTCTGATAGAATACCCCTTATGCCACGGAGCTATTCGAGAGCAAAGATAGTCCATAGCTACCTGTCCGGTCCTCCTACCTCGTTCTGACTACCTTACCCTACATTGTAGACGATGATCTTGTCTAGATCGCCTGCATAGTCTGCATATGACGTCAAAAACTGATACCCTTCAGCCACACTGGTGTACTCACTGCTCTGGCTTGATCCGAAGGTGACCGTATTTGACCCGCTCGTCAGATTCAACTTCACGGGCACGCTCAAGATAACGTCAGTTCCTCCAGTGTTAGGCTGGTCTACGAGTGTCGTCGCGCCGCCGTTAACACTACAATCAGAGTCGGCCACTGATCTACAGACTGAGCAGCAGTAGGCCAGAACTCACCTGACTGTAACATTTCTCCACGTCTGGTCGGCGTTAGCGTAATACAGCGAAACCCACTGCCCCTGCCCGTTCCCTTGTACGTCATTAAGTGTAACCGTTCCACCATCCCCTGCAGACGTGCGAAGTCATGAAACACGACATGGAGTTCTCACAAAAGTGACGCACCGAGATAGCCAACCGCCTCTCCACCCGAGTACGACGAGTCGCTCAGGATAGTCGCATTTCCGCCAAGAGTACCAGACTCAGCCTCATACGTCGTGCCGCTCGCGACGCTGTACGTCCCCGCAGATAAATCGACACTCCACACATCCGCCCAAACAAGCTGTGGACTGCCGCTGCTCCAGCTCAAGGGGAGCCATATATACCTACTGCTCCCAAGCAATTCCGGCCTCCAGCGGTCGCCCATGTAAATTGCGTTCGAGCCGAGGGGCAAATCGTAGTTGTTCTGGGAGAAGTAAGTGCGCACGTTTTCGGGGGCAATGTCGGCTTGGCTGGACCAGTTGCCGGAGAGAGACTGCGATGGGTCAGATGGGTGGGCAAAGTGTGGGTGGTGGAGGGATAGCACATACGTCGGCTTGGAACCATTTGTTTGGGTTGGGGGCCCAGCCGCTCGTGTGGGAGGCAATGAGGTAGTAGACCTAGAGGGGCAGGGTCAGATAGCCATCATCAGCGATCTCCTTGAATTGATGGCAAGGACTTACCCCGTTTCTCTTCACAATACCAGGAGCCTCGAGCGTAGCGCCTGATAACTCTGTCGGTATGCGGGAGCAATACAAAATGAAAGCCCAGCGAACCTGTCAGTTGAGCCACTTGAGTAGTAACATTGTAATAATTCGCGTCCAGTTGCGTGATCTTGAAGTCCTGGTTGTTGTCCGAGGCATACAAGAGGTAGGCGGTTCCTAGGACCAGATTAGTTTCATGACACTAGCCGGTAAGTGCAAAGTCTCATACCGTCATCTAAAAATATAGTTTAGACAAATATAAACAAAAACAAGCATAACAGAATGCGGTTACCATCCTGGTATAATCCCATGTCCCGGGAGTCTGCCCCCAGAGGCTTCCAGCTTGACTTGTACGTGTAGGGTCCGCAAGGCGTAGATGCGGTCGCGACACCAACCATGGCTGCCCCGTAGCTGTACATAATATAATTTCAGCTCCATTAGCGTGTACCTGTCCCTAAGAACGTACTCGGATGTATCGGAGTGGAACCACATCACATATTCGTCATTCTTTTAGCCGAGATGTCAGTCAGCACGATTGTTCTATCGAGTATGATTGCCTACATTACCTTCGAGTTGTATATAACTGAAGAACAGGCAGTAAATTCAGAGTCAATAGAACATAAGGCTTGTGCTAGGACAAACCTTTGGGCCGCTCCACGATGTTTGAAGTCGAAATATTTGTCCCGCTTATGGGAGTCAGAGCATTTTCTTGTCGACTCCAATTCACCAGATCGGTGGACTATTTGCTAAGTGAGCTTCATCTTTCGATAGTGCTTATACGAAAAGACGAACAGAGTAGCAGGATACCGCCGTGAATAAGGCGCTATTTGTTGCCTTGTCTTCGCCAAACCAGTAATAGGTGCTGCCAACCTTGCGTTAACGTAGTTGGTGTAAGACTCTGCTCCAATTGTCAATCAATCAAACTATACCTTTAGGATTCCACCTCCATGAGCCTGTATGACATTGCCCGATGTGTCGGTCAAGGTCGCACCTGGCACTATAACGGTCTCGGCGTGGACCAGACCACAGGCGAGCAGTGCTGCAATTATCAGCGAGAGAAGAGGGAACATTGCTGGTACCTGGGGCATTCCTTACCTCGCTTCAGCTAGTTTTATACTAGGTCCATGCGTCACACCGGGATGAGTAGCAGCGTCTGTTTCTGATGCCGGTTCACTGTGTGACTCCCCCGTGGCACGTCGAGACCGGCCCGGCGGTGTTGGGATAGGTTGGAATGACTACGCCATTCAGCGGAGCCCGGTCTCGATGTGCGACGGACCGCCCACTAGTTACATAGGTAAATAATACCACTGGAGCCCTCGGAGAAAACCTATCAGTAAGTTACTTACCTGGGCTTTTCTCCCTGGACGCTACAAGAATACAACACTTCCTTCATGTCCATGACACCGCACGTGTAGCGACGGTGCAGGTGGGATCGTTGTCGGGCCGCCGACTTGAATAAGTTCAGAGAACTCCAAGCCAAAATTCAATAGGCGAGAATCGCTCATGGGTCTCGACAACCGGTAGACACTCACCGGCTCTGGGAGCACGAGAACGGTCGAATTTAGACAGGCCTGTGGATGTGACCATTGGATGGATGAATACCCGTCATTAAACGATCAAATTTGTTCGTACCGTTCGGAAGTCCGGGGATATTGGAAATTGATGCTTAAGTTCCTCGACTTGAACCTGCAATATTTTCTTTTCCATTCACGAGCATGATGGATCCTAGTATGACCCGTAATAGGACGAAACTTCCGCTGTTTACCGTACACTTCGATACAATTGAACCATCTCACTTTTCAGCGCTCGTTGTTCATGTTCAATTTACGAGGAAACCGGGCCTGTTCGCTCAAAGTGGAATCTGCAATCGGTACAATAATCTCTATATATTGTATAATGGCAAAGGATACAAGAAAGCATTCAAGTTTTCAATGAGCGAGATGTCTAGATTAATGGTGTGTATCATTTTGTACTGGTAGTCTCATTAGCTTCCGTTGTACAGCCATTTGTCGGCTGAAATGACCATCTTGGTTTTCGACATGTATTTCATCCGCCACATTTCTGGGTGCAAATCGGTGATTTACCGGCCTAAGTTCGGCCGGGCTCACGCACGTAATGTGATTGACACATCGTTTTTGTTCCACATGGTACCGATCTTTCGCGTAGGATTCCTTTCTGAGCAATGATCGCAATTCTTCGTTCTGTTAGTGTGCTCTCTCGCAACGCCTCTCGAATAACCTGGTCCCTGCTCTTAGTACTTTAAAAGTGAATTATGGAAGCCTTTCAACTTCTATCCCGGGGTGGAATAAAATTTGACAAGAATCGCTTTAAGGAGGATGTCCGACTGTTTACTGTATGTGTTAGTATTACGTTTGCGTCTGTTGCTCGCTGACATCAGACAGAAAGACAGCAAGAAAGCATCCAAGGGCAAACAAGTTGCAAGAAAGGACAGTGGCGAATTACCTGCAGAGTTAGACTTCTTCAAGTATGCCCAAGGTGGAGCATTCTCCAAGCGGAAAGCTGATGGAACCGGGGATGGGGAAACACACGATGACAAGAGAAGGAGACTAGGCGGCGACGAAGAGTCTGAAGACGAAAGCGATGCCGGGTCCTCCAGCGGACAACCTATGCCGCGACATCGAGTTACGGCAAAGGGATCTAATGTTCCTGAGCACGCCGAATCATTCGAGGCATTGAAGGAGCGATACCAGCTGTCCTCGCATATTCTGGCAAACCTGTCATCCAATGGCTTCAAGCACCCAACAGGCATCCAATCTCATGGTATACCCATTCTGCTAGAGGTACGGAGTCCTCACCTCTATTCTAGTCTGCTGCTTAACCTGTGAGCTCACAGGGGCGTGACCTAGCAGCCATATCACCAACCGGTACTGGTAAAACTCTAGCGTATACGATACCTATCCTACAATGCTTAGGTGCACCTGTTGCCAGCGCAAAGTCCGCCGCTGGTACCGGTGTCCGAGCTGTAATCTTAGCACCTACCAAGGAATTGGCACATCAAATTCATAACGAGTTTTTGAGGATGGCAGAGGGTCGGAAATGGCGGATTGTATTATTTAGCAAGGCCACCGCCGCGACTCTAACGGATAAAAATGCAAGGGATAAAGTAGGTAAGTCGCACGCTGGTTGTGCTTGCGTTATTCGCGTGTTTAATCACTGCTGGAAATTGTCAGATATAATTGTCAGCACTCCTTTGCGTTTGGTTGCATCATTGCAGAATGGTACCCTGGAATTGAGCAAGTAAGTCCTGGATTGTTTGATTTCATAAGAAGTCCGCGTCTGACGTTCTTATAGTGTCAGGCAACTTGTGCTGGATGAAGCTGACCGGTTGTTGGATGCTGAATTCCTGTCGCAAGTGCAGGAGATCGTGGCAGCCTGCTCGCATACCTCGATTCAGAAAGCGGTGTTCAGTGCTACATTTCCTGCAGGCGCTGAGAAGCTTGCAATGGAGATGTTACGAGATCCCATCCGTATCGTCGTCGGACTCAAGTGCGCTCATTCCTATCCTATGGTCGTGACTCGTCTTGATATACCGGGATTTGCAAAGGGACACACCTCTACCGCTGATTGCGCAATCGTTGACCTACGTCTCAGACGAGTCGTCCAAACTCCCGACCCTATTGACGTACTTATCCCAGCCGTATAACCCTCCGGTTGTGATATTTGTCTCGAGTCAGCCACGCGCCACGTCCTTGGCGGAAGAACTCATCATCAACGGGGTGCCTAATGTGGACTGTCTACATGCAGGATTGACGAAGAAGGAACGGGAGGATGCAGTAGCCCGCATGAGGAAGGGTGAGAGCTGGGTGATGATTAGTACGGAGGTCATGGCCCGCGGTATGGACTTCAAGGGGGTGAGAGAGGTTATCAACTACGACTTTCCCACCAGTGTCCAGAGCTACATCCATCGGATTGGTGGGTACTTTACAATCATTCTCATTTGTTGCACACTCATTGTGGGTGGTGTTAGGGCGTACTGGCCGCGCCGGCCGTGAAGGCAAAGCTGTAACGTACTTCACAAACGAAGATGCTCCTTTCCTGAAGCCGTATGTACCTTGTCCTTTATCACTTACTGCTTCTCTCTGATGCGCCTCTCGACGCCACTCTCGCAGGATCGCCAATGTTATTCTGCAATCTGGGTCCTCTGTCCCAGAATGGATAAGGAAGCTGCCGAAGCCCTCGAAGATGAAACGCAGGGCGATGGGCAAGGTGCAGCGCGGGGACTTTGTCGACAAGGCCCGGAAGATCGGGCGCGGCGATGTTATCAAGAAGAGGTGAGGTTTGTTAGTTGGCGAATAGAACAATGGGCTGATGCCGCCACTCGTGCGTTGACAGAGATATGATAGCTGGCTCCAAGCGCCGAAAGGAGAAAGCGGAACGCGCTCGGGCAGAAATGCGGGGACCAGGTGCGGATGGGGACCGCGGAATGGAAGTCGATTAGAGTGTTCTGGGTTCTTGCAGGGTGTACGGCTGGCCATGATAATGCTGGATAGGCCAATCCTGGCAGTTCTCGTTACCTGTTACGACGGTGTGACCATTGTTGGTGTGGATAGCCACTCGTCGGGCTCGGAGGCAGATGATGCATTTTCTGTTAGAACCGTCTGTCAGGCTTCGCCATTGTGATAATATCTTGTGTACCTTGGTGTAGAATGTGTTGGCCAGGTGGTCTTTTGTGCGCTCGAACGAGAAGTGCCATTTTTTTTTACAAAGAACCCGTCTCATACCTTGACAATGCTGCGATAAAATCAGCATGCAATTGAGCGCTCGCTTCGTGTCCGAGTCATGGTATGGTGGTGACGTGGTTTCAGCCATAGTGCTCTGTATGGCTACCGCCGATTGTCGATAGACGTCCTGACCGACCATAATCGGAACGGACATGTGGAGTATGATGCATGAACCAGATCTAGTTTGCTGTGTGGGAAGATAACCCCTTCGTATAATCAACCTGAGGTCGGACCACTTTAGGGATCACGTCCATATCGAGGCAATGTTGGGTCTGCTGTACCCCCCGTAGATGGCAGTAATCTCTGTGCCGTTCGGCGGATTTTCTCACAGAGGTCCCGAATAGGCAACGAATATTTATCTGGTACCTTGACATGGTCGACCCGTCGATTCCTGCCGTCTTGCTCTCCGCTCAAAAAATTCGATTCTTGCGCAGAAATTCAGTCCAGACGTCTACGAGCAATAAGACGTCAGTTCTATCGTTAAAGAGAGGGTAATAAAGCTGGACGCGGCCGAGGAGGGTACGGAGCCGGAAAGGCCACCCGGCATTTCTGAAGGGTACCGAGACTTCGGCAGATTCATATCTAGATGACAGCAAAGTTGAGAAATCGCCTCGTTTTTGCCAGCAAGGTGATTATACGAAGGGGTGGAATTCCCTCGCTGTGAAGAGAACGCTGTAGCTATTGAACTTGGCTTCTCAGCTCGAGCATTCAAAAAGAGCGCATAATGGCTACTCACAGACCATACCCCACTATCCACAGTTCCTCTGCAGAGTCTCCTGCAGCTCCTCCAGCATCTTCATCGAACAGCTGCGTCAATAATGCCCGCTCATTGCCCTGTCAGACGATCTCGCCGCTTGTCGAAGCAGGCACCTCTGAGCGGTGAGTATTGTTTATTTGCGCTTGTGGGTCCACGCCGTTCTTACTTGCTTGTTATGGGTCGCGCAGCCTTCGGAGGTTGGGAGACTAGCGAAACCCTAGACTTGGGTGTAGACCACCTGTTTCTCCCGACCGTCCAGGACTCGACCCCGCCTTCATCTTCGTCGGCCACATCCACACCCAATCATGCAGCCCTTTCCCCTGCCACATCCAGCTCTCCGCCCAACGCGTACAGCGCATTCTCGTCGCCGGTCCCGACTATCGGCAAGCCCACCTCGCATGCTCGCAAGCGCAAGCCCGGCCACATCCCTCGTCCCCCCAACGCCTTCATGATCTTTCGCTCTGACTTCTGTGCCACTCGAGTAGTGACCGAGAAAATCGAGCGCGACCATCGGCACATCAGTCGAATCGCAGGTTTCGTCTGGAACAAAATGTCGGACGAAGAACGCAAGCCCTTCGTGACCAAGGCCCGGGAGGTCAAGGAGCAGCACGCGAAGTACTACCCCGACTACAAGTACAGTCCCACCTGCAGCAAGGGCAAAGGTACGAAGAGGAGGGTTAGGAGGGACGGTGCTGAGGATCAGGCCCGTTGTGCGACCGTGGCGAATCTGGTCCTTCAAGGCATACAGGGAGACGAACTCGAGCGTCGTCTCAAGGAGGAAGAGACTGGATCTCGCATTGCTCCCAAAAATGCGCCGAAGACCCGCGCCTACCATCGCCCTGCCGTCAAGTACGAGCCCACCCCGGCACCCTCCATCAAGTATGAATCGCCTCACTTCCCTGGCCTGGAGTTCGAGTCCGAGTCTTCGCCTGCCGAATTGGACATGTCCGCCTTTATTCCCACTGAGGACATCCCCGAGCTTGACATCTCCTCCCCTGGCTTCACTCCTCAGGTGTGTTCATACTTGCATCACTTGTTTTCTATCATCGCTGACGACCTTAGCCACAGATGGAAGCGGAGACCTCTTTCCTAGGCGGTTTGTTGGACCAGCGCGCCTACCCGGTCATGCACAGGGCCGTAGGCGAGCTCTACCTCTCCCCGCGCCAGCTTCCTCAAACCGGGATGCTGTGGTACCCCGAGGGGAGCTCGCAGGCTCAGCCGGCCTTCGACTTCCAGCAGACACACGTTGACTGGGCCAAGCTGGAGCTGCAAATCCCGCCCATCGAGCCCGATATCTTCCAGAACCCCTACCCCTTCGGTGAGCCGGGCAAGGAGATGGAGGAGATGGAGGCGGAGATGCAGAACTACTTCAACTACCCGTGAAGGGCATAGACGTTTCAGTACTTTTTTTCTGTTCTTCGCCTCACAGGAGGATCGAACATGTACTACATCTTTCTAACGTCTTCCTCCATGAGCTGGATCTTCTCATTCCATTTGTATCCCATTTATCTCAACGCGTAGCTTATGATGTCTGTCGCTGTATTACAAGTCTGTATGCAATCTCCCTCAATATGTCCCATCATATGTTTAGAGTGCACATTTGCTTGTATATTACGCTCATTGTGCAATACTACACTAGTCTCAGACAATCGCAATGCAATCGTGAGGAATCAAGCAAGCTATCGTTTCGCTTTCTTAGCGCTCTTCTCGGCGCCATCGTCGCCCCTCTTGCCAGCGGCCTGATCACCGGACCTCAGATCGCTGACTTCAATCCTGCCCTCAGCGTGCTCTGACTTCAACCAAGCAGCGCACTCGTCCTTGGTGCCCTGCGGATGGTCCAGTTGCCATTCGATCACGCGCGCCAGAGCTTGGCCTGTCCACGGCCCGGGTTTAGCACCGAGTTCAGATACGACGTCGCGGCCCTAAGAAAGGTGCGACGAAAGCGTCTCATCAATGAGTAACTAAACAGGTAAACATGGTGATGTTCGTACGGTTAATATTGGCTTCATGTCCGCTGCCGAAGTCAAGCCAAGTTGGTCGATCTTGGCCATGAATGTGTTGTATATGTTGATAAGCTGCGTAGCTTGTTCAACTAATCGAGCACAAATGAATGATGGAAGAAGATGCAGCGCAGGAACGGCATACCATCCAAACGGTCAGTAGCATGGTCCCACAACGACACTAGCTCCTGCACTAGAGAGAACAGTATTGAAGTGATCCAATGCGACCCCGTATTCGGATTATGCACGTATTTATCCCGTAGGGCCTGACCTACAATACCATCTTATGAGGAAAGGGTGCATCACCACCATCTGTCTACTCACCAATCGCGACCCTCTGTGACGGCTTGTCAAACCGCTCCAAGACCGGATTTCTCAGCGTTTCTGCTGCAGCGAACAGCGCCGGTATCCCGTCAAGGTAGTGGTTCTGCGTGCCGAGCTTCAGACACTCCCGGATCGCTGCCTCTACCACGGGATGCTGCTTGCCCTTCGCATCGGTGTATATGATCCCGCCGAAAGGCGTCAGGGCGGAAGCGAGGTACAGTCGTGCTTGTGTCGAGGTGTCGTATGGGAATGAGGTGAAGAGTGGGTGTATAGGAGGAAGTGAAGGTGAGGAAGCTGAGGTGGAGGGTGAGGAGAGGAGGATATGAAGGATGGATGCTGCGGCTAGGGATGTTGAGGGGCAGGAAGGTGGTTTGGAGAATGATAAGGTGATGGAAGGCGGCAGGCAAAATACTGAGTTGTATAGCGACAGACTGTCAATAAGTTGAATTGAGTGGAGAGGATTGCGGCCTGAGCAAAGTCAAGAATAATACTGGCAGGCGTTTTGAGGTACAGTCCGTACCTTTCATCATTTTATCAACCTCTTCTCCTACCCGTTCGTGGCTGATTTTCGAAACGACTGCTGACTGCATGTGTCATAATGTACAAACCCCGGTCAGTTCATTCACAGATAGACATGGACAATGAGGATCATGAGCGGACCTGAATACCTGGATCCCGAGCTGCGTCTTGTAACTCGGGGACCATCTCATACCCGAACCGACTGGCGAAACGGATGGAACGAATGACTCGTAGAGGATCGTCCAAGAATGTTTCCCTTGGTGGAAGCGGTGTCCGGACGATACCATCCTTCAGGTCTTGTAATCCCTAGCTATTCATCGATGCCATGCTAGAGGCACAATTAGGCGTCTGCACGTACCTTCCCTGTTTGATCCTCCACATCTCTTGTGTGGACATTATAGAAAAGTGAGTTAACGGTGAGATCTCTGCGGAGCGCATCTTCCAGTGGTGTCCCAAACCTCTTCAAGTGACATTATGAACATGATGGGTTCCGACTGCATCGGGGCACTCACGATCTTTGTTGGTATCCGGCTGTCGCCTGTATATTCTTCGCTCCTCAAGTTAACGAACTCAAGCTCGATACCAAACACTTTCGTCTTGCCCGTTTCGAGATGCTTCGACTGGTCCGGATTACTCTCCACCTTGGTGACCTTCCCAGCTTGAATATTCTTCTGGGATGACAGAAACTCAACCCATTGCAGCGCAAATGGGTAGCCCATCATATCACTCAAACCGATGTCCATATCATTGCTCTGTGCGCCTAACAACTTCCATATAAAATACACATCAGACCCAGTAGCATACCGAGTGCAGCGCTGCTGATTGACCTTGTCCCTGACCCAGCCTCCAGCGACTCTGCATGACGTGACGACTCCATCCTTCTCTGCCATCACTTTCGTATACTCATCCAACAGTGTACAAATCTGGTCTTCCTCGTCGACCAGCGTGACTGACATGTTCTCCGGCACTTGAATTCGCTTCGTTTGGACATTTTTGAGGGAGATGGAGGTGCTCGCCATGCGAAGTGCGTGGAAAGAAGAATATTTATAATGGCGACTTCGGAGGAGGCGTCTGAAAATCAGCATGAGCAGTCGATGTGACTCTGAAACGTCTCCCGCTAAAAGCGGTGCAGGCGATCGAGAATTACCGCCGGCTTCCCTCTAACGAGTCGGTACGCCACATCATCTGCGGGCCTCAATGTTGCGACTAACCGATACTACTAAGTACAGATCGTTGTACTTCTCTAGCATTTCCCTGTTGCATCTGCACTATGTCTGGCGTTGCTCCAATACCTCAATATCCCGACATAGTCATGGCTCACAGTCTATTAGGCCAATTCGGGCGCTATCACTGGTTTCTCTTCGTCGCGGATTCAGCAAGCAAGAGTGCTGAAGAGTCGAAGATCCACGTCATCGACATACCGCTGCCAGATGACCCGTCGGACGCATGGCGCTTTGAGAATCAGCACGTCAATCTGAACTCTGTCCCGTCGTCTATCTGTGCAGCTGCGGTCATTGGCAGAGTACCTCAAGGGAAGACGGTGTCCGGCCTTGTTCAACTCTTGGAGACCATTCCGTTGAACGAGATACCTCCCGTCGACGCTGGGAAGGAGCCCAATTTCACTTGCCGTGTATGGATCAAGGAAGCCGTTAGACGTCTACACGCCGCGGGTTTCCTAGTTTGTTCAGACGTGGATGAACTGGAGCACGAGATGAGGTAGCATGCCAATACTGCCCTAGAGGTAATAGAGAACGACACGTTCGACAAGGCAATACTTGTTAGTGCAAAGTCTTCAATGGCGATGGGCTCAAGGGCAGACTCGAGATCGTGTAGTTGCGCACCGGCCCAGGAATTGCTCCGTTTACGTTGGCTTTGGCGACGTGAAGGGGATTTCTGCGGCCCTGGACTCACGTCAAATCATGATCAATATGTTGGAATTTTGTTGTGCTCATCACCTTGCGACAAGCAAGCTCTGGTGTATCAGAATGAAATGAATCTTTCTGCAACCATTTGTCTTTGTTTCTCGAGCAGTGAATGTTCGCCGTATATACGAGGTGTGCGCTGCTACTACGTAATTGTCCGCCGGTAAAGATGGTACTCTGGGACAAGCGCAGCGGCCAGAACTGCGCAGCTGGCCAAGACCTCCGATCGCTGTATTACGAGTTGACCTATCCCTAACCAGGCTAATTGCCAACGGAAGTTAATCAAGTCATGCGGCCACTGCGCCGTAACCATGCCCAGATACTGCGCACTCGCTGCAGGTCGGGATCATCTTCACTATATGTCTCGAATATATAAACATTGGACGAAGACGACTAACTTCAGTCCATACCCAGATTCAAGTTGAATCATCGAAACCCAGGAAACAACCGTGAGCTCATCATACCATCTCTGGCTTCCACTAAGCTCAAGGGGCACGTTATTAGGTCGACAATGTCAGGCTCCGAGCGTATTCAACTCCACGTCGTCCCAAAGGCAGACGCGAATAACCCCTCGTCTTCGGGCTTCTGCCAAAAACTCGAGTCTTATCTTCGCGCAACCTCCGTTCCATACGAATATGTTACAGCGTATCCCTTCCAGGCGCCGAAGGGCAAAGTCCCCTTCGTCACCATGCCCAGCGGAGAGAAGATTCCCGACTCGCATTTCATTATTCGGCATCTGAAAGCCACAGGCGTCACGAAAGACCTGGACGCTGACTTGACTCCGGCGCAAAAGGCGGACTCGAGAGCCTGGCAAGCGTGGCTTGAAGAGATCGTCTATAATTGCATGGTCTACGAGCGGTGGATCGACGACGCGGGGTACGTCGAGAGCGCCAAGGAATTCCAGGACCAAGCGCCGTGGCCACTCGGCTCCCTTCTGGCGTGGTACTTCAGGCGTCGGATACGCAATGCTCTGTACTATGCCGGAATAGGGCGCCATTCCATCGATGAAGTGCATACGCTCGAGAAAGAGTTTGTGGATGCTCTTGACGCCAAATTCGCCGACGGGAGGGAATATTTTCATGAGACCTCGTCGCCTACGGAGATTGACATCTTTCTGTATGCATTCATAACGCAGGGGTTGAGTCAGAATGGCAACCCATATTTCACTGGGCTGGTCATGGAGAAGAGGGCGCTAAAGGACTTTGCGAAAAAAATGTTGGAGAAGTTGCATCCGGAGTACGAGGGAGTTGAGAAAATGCTGCAAACATAGTAAACTTGCAGGACCTGATATTAGTAGTCTTATTTACCAGTCTTGGGCCGGCTGTGCATCTCAAAGTCAGACTTAAACAGCATGGAAGACGGTCAGAAAGCAACAGCCACTGTGGCCCAAAGAGGAAGTCCACGTGGACTGCGAGATCGAGATTGAGCAGGCCAAACACTGCCCAACTCCTTCCCATCGTAACACTCAATTTGTGCCTCCCGCCTGCTCAGGATGGGTAACGCCATTAGCAGCTGCTGTGAATCTTGCTGTGAGTTTTCTGTCGATGTGTGTTCCCACTTAAAAACACTTCCCACCCACAGTCCGGTCACGCAAGTCCCAGTCCTATGAGCCGTTACTCCTTGAGAACGAGCGGGAGGCCGTAGCTGATCTCCTCCAGTTCCTCGAGAGTATGTCGCCTCATCGCTCGTCTTACTGAGCTGACTTCTAGCCGATGTTTTTTTTAGACCGGACTACCACAAACTTCTTCCAAGGTTCTCCACTACAAGCTCTAACCACCCTCTCTTTCTCGGATAACGTTGATTTACAACGGAGTGCGGCGCTAGCTTTCGCTGAGATCACGGAGAAGGAGGTCCGACCGGTTGGCAGAGATACTCTGGACCCAATTCTCTTCCTCCTCAGCAGCCATGACACGGAGGTCCAGCGAGCAGCTAGCGCCGCACTTGGCAACTTGGCAGTCAACAGTGAGAGAGCTCTTCACCTATTTTGTCGCAAAATTCACGCCCGCGCTTAGCCGAGAACAAATTGCTTATTGTCAAGCTCGGCGGGCTGGAGCCCCTCATCAGGCAGATGCTCAGTCCGAACGTGGAGGTGCAGTGCAACGCTGTCGGCTGCGTGACGAACTTGGCTACGCATGGTAAGCGTGTTGTCCGTAATGCTCGAGAAGCATCGAGTTAATGTCCGATGAAGACGAGAACAAGACGAAGATCGCCAAGTCGGGTGCGCTAGTTCCTCTTACGCGCTTGGCACGGTCGAAGGATATGCGTGTGCAGCGTAATGCTACGGGTGCGCTGTTGAATATGACACACTCAGGTATGTTGTGTCACGAGTCATCGTTTAGTGCTGGCGTGAACCAGGTTCCTGTGCAGACGAGAATCGGCAGCAGCTCGTCAACGCCGGCGCCATCCCCGTCCTTGTAAGCTTGCTGAATTCTCCCGACACCGATGTACAGTACTATTGCACCACTGCTCTCAGTAATATTGCGGTAGACGGTGCGTTGATTTTTTTTCCTTTTGCTAATCTGATTCGATTAACATTTTGATTTGGTCTAAATTTAGGTGTTAACCGGAAGAAACTAGCGCAGGGCGAACCAAAATTAGTGTCGAGCTTGGTGTCGCTGATGGATAGCTCCAGTCTGAAGGTGCAATGTCAGGCTGCTTTGGCGTTGCGGAATCTGGCTAGCGATGGTGCGTGACGTCAGCCGATTGGCGTCCAGTTTTCGGACGTTGTCTGACAATATCTTAGAGAAATACCAGCTTGAAATCGTCAAGTGCGACGGTCTAACACCCCTTCTCCGACTCCTTCAGTCGTCGTATCTGCCTCTAATCCTTTCCGCTGCTGCATGCGTTCGCAATGTATCGATTCATCCGCAGAACGAGTCGCCTATCATTGAGGCAGGGTTCCTCCAGCCGCTTATCAACCTTCTTGCATTCAAGGACAATGAGGAAGTCCAATGCCATGCCATTTCGACTCTACGGAATTTGGCAGCGAGTTCTGAGAAGAACAAGCTTGCGATTGTGAAGGCTGGCGCTGTCCACAGCATCAAGCAGTTGGTGCTAGAGGTGCCTATGAATGTGCAGAGCGAAATGACAGCTTGCGTGGCGGTGTTGGCTTTGAGCGGTGAGTACCGCACTGCACTAGCTCGCCTGCTTGTCATGCTGATGGTTTGTACAAGACGAGCTGAAGGGCCAACTGTTGGAGATGGGCATCTGCGAGGTCTTGATTCCATTGACGAGCTCGCCGAGCTCTGAAGTGCAAGGCAACAGTGCTGCTGCCCTTGGTAATCTTTCATCAAAGGGTGAGTGTGTAACCGTTACGACCGGTGATGATTACTGAGTCCAGGCTCGTAGATGGTCGGACGGCGACGGATGACTACTCTGCTTTCAATGATGTTTGGGATAAGCCTGAAGGAGGCATGCATCGGTATCTATACCGGTTCCTGACCAGTTCAGATGCTACGTTCCAGCACATCGCTGTTTGGACTATTGTCCAATTGCTTGAGTCGGGGGGTAAGTCCCTCCACATTCCTAGCAGTGTGACTTGGTCTAATCGAATGCGGTTTGCAGACCCACAGCTTGTCAGCAATATTCGCAACTCTGACCTCCTCATCCCCAACATTCGCCAGCTCTCACAATCCCGCACTACGTCCCGAACTTCATCCTTGGGTGGCACTCCCCGATCGCACCGCTCGCATTCTCAGTCATATCAAGAGACCGAGACGGGCGATGGAGAGATCGCGTTGCTTTCTCGGCGGATATTGGAGTACGTCGACGCAGACCTGGACGATGTCGTGGAGAAGGCTGCTGGGCGGAGCGTTACGCCCAACGCAGGTGGTATGCTGTCTGGACAGAGCTACGACGGCAAGGAGCATGAGGAACTCCGACGGAGTGTGCGAGAGGCATTCTCGAGTGGGAGCCGCGGGCGATGATCGTTGTTCATTGTGACGGATGCGCTGGGACGTTTCTTCCTCATACTTTTGTCTTGTTCGTGTCTGGACTAGACACCTTTTAGTTCGGGTTGGTATTCTTCGTGTCTTGTCTTCTATATCCCAATGTAGGTGAACTTCTTCTGACGTTCCTTGGCATATGTTTTCTTACTCCTTCATTGTCGTCCCCTGCAGTCTTGCCTTTTGTTTTCATGTTTTAATGCATCAACGGTCCCTGTAGTGCGCGTAGACGCTGACAGGTACATCCACTCGATAATGAGCTACCATGACGTGAAGCCTCGGACACGGTACAGCGACCGTCATCCGGGCTTGAAGTATTTATGCGTTTCTGATAATATCTTGCAATTGTGTATCATCAATGGTCGATGTTGGATCAATAGTGACATCCCTGTCACTCAAGCCAGTACTGGCAGATTACGAACTATCTTTGCTGGAGGACGACACAGCTTAAGGTGCTCTGCAACTGCGAGGTCTATGCGAGTAAATGCCGACCAGTGTGAAGTCTGTTAATACATAAACAACACAATTAAATCACAACAACTGTCATTCGGAACTAGACTGAGGGTATATGTATTGCACGAGCCAAGTCACAGCCGTGATCTGGGTTGACCATATGAGATACCATACCTTGATAGAGAAATCTGTTTAAATTTCCTCGAGGGGGTAAGAGGACGGGGTGTTAGCCAGACGGTACCCGTATGATCGCACAGCCACCCCAGCTTAGACCCGAGTTTCGGGATCACTTTAGCGCAGTGCTACTTTGCTATGTTTTCTTCCACTCAAATCTGGCTTGATGGTTTCAAGGACGAATGAGATTGCTCTCTATGGCGAAATGAGAGCAGAAAGGCACCAATGTGGAGACAATAATAGAAGACGCAAAACTAGTTACTGCGGCGACACGCGGCTTGTGGCCATTTTACTCCGAGCCTCCATCCACCATCCCGCCTGTGCAACCCCCGACCTCACTTAAGGACTCTCCCTCACGACTACACCCCACGTTCCTATTGCTGTACCGTGTCCATCGATATCCCGGCTGTGCCGTGGTACTTAGACTGTGGTCCGCTTACGATCTTTCTTTCCGTTCTTCTACTGCAAGCGCTTTCGCCGACTCACCTCAACGACTTCAGGCACGATGCATCTGTCATTTTCACTGATACTGCTGTCGGTCTCACTCTTGACCTCTCCGGAGGCCGCCTCTGCCAATCTTCTCAAGAGAGCCCACGAGGCTGCTCTCCGACACAGCAAAGGCCTCGCTAGGGATCTTCGGATAGCGTTGAAAGGCATCGGTCAGCCTGCAGGCGCTCTTTTGATACCCCGGGACGTATCTCCGGCTATTGACGCGGTTGTCCAGAAGGTTTTCTGTGTTAGTTCGAGCAAAGGTGGTAGTGGCGGTTTGGATGGGAACGGCTCTGTGTCAAGCGCGCCGTCGGCCACCATCGGGGTACCTGCGTCCACTGCAACTCCCTCCGCGTCGTCGAATTGGAAGCTAATTCAGTCATATGTGAGTGTCATATTGTTTTTTTTCCTTGCGGTCCGTGGTTGACTATTTTTTTGCTTACAGCAAGGTCAAAGCTTTTTCGACGGTTGGAACTTTTGGGATACAAGTGATCCTACAAATGGTATCGTGGACTACTTGAGCCAGAGTGACGCCATGTCTAGAGGACTGGCTTCCGTATCATCCAGTGGCACTGCTCTCATGAAAGTCGATACCACCAACAACCTCTCATCGACAACCAACCGTGCCTCCGTTCGCATAACCACCCAAGCATCCTGGACACTTGGTCTCGTCATCATGGACGCGATCCACATGCCAACCGGCTGCGGTACATGGCCAGCGTTCTGGAGTAACGGCCCGAACTGGCCTGCAGGCGGGGAGATCGACGTCGTCGAGGGCGTGAACGACTATACGAACAATCAGGCTACGATACACACGAATCCGGGCTGCACGATTCCGTCGTTAACGACCGTGCCGGTGAATACCGCAGCGAGCAACACCACCATCCAGGGCGCGAGTCTAGACATCACCGGGTCTTTAGTGGCGACAACGAATTGCGCTGCTGCTGAGACGCAAAACGCGGGATGTGGCATTCGCGCGAACACGAACAACTCATTCGGGACTGGGTTCAATGCAATTGGCGGAGGTGTCTATGCTAGTGCGTGTCCATTCAGTCATCGCAAGTGTCCATCCTGACTAATGGTTGTTTCATCCCAGTGCACTGGACTTCCGATTTGATCTCAGTCTACTTCTTCCCTCGTTCGTCAATTCCGTCTGATATCGCTGCCGGCAACCCCGATCCGACCTCGTTAGCCTGGGGCACCCCGATGGCTCTCTGGCCGGGAACGTCCTGCAATATGACAGAGTTCTTCTATAGCAACGTCGCAATCTTTGATACGACGCTCTGCGGTGATTGGGCCGGCGGTGTGTGGAATGACGCTGGAATTCCAGGCCAAGAGCAGAGCTGCGCGCAGAGAACTGGGTACTCCACTTGTGAAGCGTTCGTGAGAGCTGAGGGTAGCGCGTTTGAGCAAGCTTGTAAGTTCCTCTTCTGTTTCACAATGTAAGGTGTGGCCAGCTGACTGATGTTTGTGCAGATTGGGAGGTCAATTATGTCAAGATCTACCAGGAGAAGAACCAGACATCACCATAAGATTCCGGCTCTCTCCCATAGATTGTTACACAATCCTCCCGTGCCCATACCTCATCTGACGTCCTGCCATCCTGCACTTGATCCTCCCTTCACGCTTTTACGAACGTTCATGACCCATGTACAGTCAATTGTAACACACGCGGACTTGCACATAGCTTGCACATAGATTATAGGATTGTAGGGTTTCTGCTGCATCTACTGTGGCTTATTGTATCATTCTACACAGGGAATTTTTAGTTGTATCATGTTTAACGGATACATAGAAGAAGGGCGTTATTTATGTACATATTTTCATAGATCGGTTGCTCCACGTTGCCATATGGTAGGGCCACCAGCAATAGCTGTACAATACACTCACATGCGAAGGAATCTACCTGGTGCCGAGATGTCCTCCCTGCGTGCTTTCCTCTCTTTTCTTTCACTTTGGATTTTGGCAATTACCTTTCCGGGTGAGGACCATGGTAGCACGTGACTACAGTTATGGGAAACGCGACGCGGTCCCGAGATCGGACCAGTTGAACTACAATCCCGACCTCACTGCGCACGAATCTCAGCTCTACCGAAGTTGCGACCTCTGGGATTTTTGAATGAGCATGCGCTATGGGTGACAAACTGTCGACAGGGAATGTCTTCGAGGATAATATAGGAGGGACGCTGCGGAGGCAGCCATCGTTGCTGGACCTCGATTTGAACACGTCTTCGAAGTCGCGCAATACGGCGCTGCCTGAATATGGCATTCCGAGTGGGCGTAAAACAAGAGTAGTTGTTAGACATGACTCGAGCAATGAGGTAATACCGGATAGCGAGGAAGAGAGGTGAGTGGCATGCTATTGAGAAGTTGAACTACGTGGTAAATACTGTTGCTTCCTTTTTAAAAAATGCAGAGTACGGGCTCGAGGTTCTCTCGCAAAAGAGGTGCCTAAAGTTATTGAGATATCCTCGGACTCCGAAGACGAGCAGCCAAGGTATGTGGTCGGAAGATGCCTGGGCTTGGTACATCGCCGTCAACAAGGGTGCGCAGGAGACGCCTTTTTAGGCGCCTCAACGACGACAAGAGCAAGGATGTACCTGCGGCTATGCCAGGTGGGTGGCCTGGTAGCTCTCCTTCAGTCTCTGCGCCACTGCCTAGAACTCCGTGAGTCTTCTTGTATCTACCGCTATGGTGTGACTGAAGAATCCATATTCTTGCAGAAAAATAGTGACTACATTTGGACGTGCTACGCCGGCCTTGCTCGGGGAAGATACCATTGACAGTTCGACCACCACACATGTTTCTGATAGTCAAGAGGTGTCAAGCTTGAGAAAAGAGCCCGAAGTTATCGAATTGACTGATAGCGAACCTGAACCGGTCAAGGAGAGACCGAAACCGAGACCAAGGTTGGAGGTCAATACAACTCGGCCGCCGCCGCCTGCTGGGCCCAGGTTGTCTACCCCAAAGATGCTGCCGCTTTATGCAGATGAAGAGCCATGGGAAGCAGATGATGGTTCTATACTGACTCTGTAAGTCCTTCTTAAAATTAGGTCTGGGTGATATCCCTGAACCTGATTTGGGCCAGTAACGAACCCAAGAAAGCTCGGACACCTTTTCGCAAGAAAGCCACTCCAGGTCCCTCAAATGTCGCAGCGCCTTCCGTCAGCGCCATTGGCGTACCACGAAGTGCAGCAAGGACAAGCAGCTCTCTCGGTGGTGACTCTGAGGGACAGAAATCCCGCTCAACGGCCAGCGCCAACATACCTGAGACTCTGACGCGCACTCCTAAGACGCCCAAACAACCACGTATGACGAAGAAGGCACAGGCTGAGGCAAACCAGGCCAAGCGCGCTGCTTATGCGGAGGAACTCTTTGCTGAACTGAATCATAGTATATTCAAAGACGGATTGCCTACTGATACCAAGTTGGTGTGGAACACTAGATTACTGACGACTGCGGGGAAAGCCAAGTGGCACAGGTATGGCATGCATATTGTCGCCTGCTATGAGCTGTAACATGATGGGGGTGATACTCAGGTCGAGTGATGGGACGAGAACCACGTCCATAGAGCTTGCGTCGAAGATACTGGACTGTGAAGGCAAGGTTTCGATTGAAAGCCGCGAAGCGTCTAATCCAGGCTTGACTTACATTTGCGACAGAGAGAATTCGCAATACGCTATCGCATGAGATGTGTCATCTTGCCTGCTGGATCATCGACAATGACAGCGCGGAAGGACATGGTAGTGTGTGGAACAAGTGGTTAGTCTATATACTTTCTCGGCAAGGCTGCCTGACGTGTGCAGGGTGCGCAAGGTTACGCGATACAGACCAGACATAGTAGTCTCCGTAAGTCGTCTGATGCTCTTTCTCTTTGAGTCTTTCACTAACGCACTTCTCAGACAAAGCACAACTACGAGATCGCGTACAAGTACGAATGGCGTAAGTTCTTGTAGCATCTAAGCATGGAACTATACCCATATCGTGCCCACAGGCTGCGAGAAGTGTTCGAAGATGTAAGGGAATAGAGGTTATATCCTATAAGATATGATCCTTATAACACAGCTGCTAGATACGGTCGATTCAGTAAATCCATCAAACCTGAAGAGTGTGGTAAGTCAACCACTTAATGTGAAATGATCTGATGCTCCTGGTATTCATTGTTACAAGTATGTGGCGCATGCAGGGAGGGGACTCTAGTGCCCCTCTTCACCACCAGACAGAGAACCCCGAAAACACCCAAGACGAATGTTGCTAGTCCTATGGCTGCAGAGAAAGGTCGAGGTACGTGCTTTTCCCTGCACTTTCGCAATGCTATTCTGCAACTCCAGTATGATCAGATTCTCCTATTTCTGTGATTGGCATCCCCGAGAGTCCGCCAGCTACACCCTCTCGCTGCAACCGAATCGATGATCAGGGTACTACCTTTACTCTTGAGAGCGATACAGTCGATTCGGATATAGAGGACATCACGAGATTAATAAGGGCTGTAGAGATAGGCACGTAATGATTGATTGAAGTTGCGCTGGATTCAAGCTTTGTTCTCCCTCAATGCAAGGTTCCGCATGTACGCTGGTTGGCTGGTTCTGTAATATCTGATAATTGGCCATGTTCTAAGCGAGCCAATGTGATTTGAGTGACTTTTGCTGCGCATCAGAGTTTCCAAGGACTCGCTCGAGTTACCGGAACGCAACAGCCAATTACGATGCACCGTGTATACGCGTGACGTGGTGTTGAGGAGTTTAGCGCCGGATCAATCCTGCGTGTCGTCGCGCCCTTCTCTTCCCTTCAGAACACTCTTACCACGACGGTTGCCGCTTTAATTGGCATAAACAGCTCGGCTGCATGTCGACCAACACTCGTTCTTCTCCAAGCCCACAGCCAAGACATCGTCATAAATCTAATCCGAACAGACGACTTGCCTCGTCTGAGAGCCAGGGAATGGTAGAAGGATACAATGCAATGGCGTCGTCTATGGACACCGTACAGATCTTACCACGAACTCCCATTACTGCCAGAACAGCACGTACAGTGCGCGACCCAGAGGACTGGCCGACCGACAATGAAACGGGCAACGATGAGGTTGAAATGAGTCTACTGGGAGATGAGGAGAGACGACGTGCGGCTATTGGTACGAACGGCTTAGGGGCAGATGGACTCGGTGTTGGGGAGAAAAGCAGGGAAGGAATACCTCTGTCTAGCAAGGACAAAAGCGGAATGGCGCTGCTAATTCTACTCTGTGAGTCTGCCGCTAGTCTATGTAGGTATCGGGTATTGAATGCCATATGATGTACTTTACAAGATCTCATCCAGGGTGTACCAGTGAGTCATTGATTACCCTACCGTGCTAATAATATTTAACGAGTCGCGCGCAGTTGGGACTAGCCTTAGGTTCGGAGATGTGTCCTAGAAACCTACATTTGGTCTAACTCTCATCATCCGCAGGATCAATGCCTTTCTTGCTCCGAGAGCACCTATCATATTCCCAACTGGGCGTATTCTCTTTAGCGAGTTATCCATACTCTCTGAAATTGCTATGGTCTCCGATTGTCGACTCAATATTTCTGCCTTCTGTGGGGCGAAGAAAATCATGGATCATACCAATGCAAATTGTCATTGGTTCCATTATGCTATACATATCATTCTTCTCGCACGAGCTTCTCGAAAATGTTTGCATTTCCACTTCACCGCCGCCCGTTTACCTGTTAAATTATCTATTCGCTAGCCAGGAGAGAACGTACACAAGCTCACTGCTTTGTTTCTTTCCCTGGTAATGATGTCCGCGACCCAAGGTATGTTGCACTTTCCATTCCGACAAGGCTCAATCATCTCAATCTAGTCTGCAGACATCGCCGTGGATGGTTGGTCTCGCAGTGTTCGAAGGCGGTCGCCTACTCCTGACTTACATTCCTCTAGGTTGGGCACTCACCCTTTTGTCACAAGATAATCTATCATACGCTTCTACTTGCCAGACAATTGGTCTGAACACGGGATATTTTGCCTCCTTTACTGTATTCCTGGCTTTTAACAGCGAAGCATTTGCGTAGGAGCCCTGTCATGTATACTTCATATCTTGTGTCTAATAATGCGCGCAGCGAGAGATGGGGTATCCCTCGGCTTATGCTCAGTACGTACCTCCGATTTTGGAGCATAATTTGCTATCTCGCTACGATCTGGTTGCTCTTCTTCAAGAAAGAAGTGAGTCCTTGATTTAAGACCGTTTCAATTAATTGACTGATAGAGGATCCTTCAGGACAAGGAGGATCTGCGTGAAGCGGACATGAACATTAAATCAGTCTACAAGAATATTTGGGATATCTGCAAACTCAAGCGTCCGTATTTTAATCTTTACTTATCGACGTCTTACTTGACCCGTCGCTGTTTAGATGTCCAATCTATGCTCCTCATGCATCTGTTCGCCAAGATCGGATTCCAGGCGAATGAGGCAGTTACCCAATTGAAAATGGTCGAGAAGGGACTGGGCCGAGAGGACCTTGCCATTGCTGTGCTTATCGACTTCCCCTTCCAAATTATTGGAGGATGGTTAGCTGCTCGGTGGGCAACTCCTGACAAACCATTGCGACCTTGGCTTTACGCTTTTTGGCCCCGCCTGGGATTTGCACTATTATCGACTTTAATCGTATACTGGTTCCCCAATCCCCCGATATCTCCTACCTTCTTTGTCTTCCTGGTGCTCCACACCGTCTTCCAATCCTTCTCTTCGTAGGTCACCTCCTTATTCTCTACGCTAACAGTCATGAATACTCCTCGACCGATAGAACAATCCAGTTTGTCGGGATATCTGCCTTCCATACTCGCATCTCTGATCCACTCATCGGCGGAACATACATGACCGTATGTGACAGGAGCTCCACTTGCTTTCATCCCTTCTGAAGATTATGACAGCTTTTGAATACGTTCACTAATCTGGGCGGCACCTGGCCCCGTTACTTCGTTCTGAAAGGTATGTATTATGCCATACGGGGACTTGTCTGGGTGCTGATACGGGTACGCATGTGTAGGCGTGGATATGTTCAGTGTGGCGACATGTAGGGTCACGGAAGCAGGTGAAGAGCTGACCCTGAAAGGCACGTTACACTTTTCTCCTTCCATTGTGTGAGATCAAACCTCGTGAGTAGCCGCGGAATGTGTAAGCGAACAAGGGAAAGCGCATTGTGCGGACGTGGGTGGAGAGTGCATCACCGAGCGTGACGGCTACTATTGGGTCTCCGTAATATGCATTACTTTCGGCGTCCTCTTCTTTGTCTTCTACATTGCGCCAACTGCCAGGAGACTGCAAGGTGAGAAAGCTCTTTACCTAATCCGACGATTCCCCTTGTACTTAATAGATAACCTCTGGCAGCTCTTCCAGTTACTAGATGGAGGGTGGCACTCAAATGAATTGTCTTTGGTAGATAATACGGGCATAGCATAAAAGATTTACAATCGGCCGGCCAACAGTATTCATGTTCGATCTTTGAGAAAGAGACTTGAGTGATTTGCGTTACTCTCGCCGCTAAGTTTAGCAGCGCCGGCCCTCAAGTGAACTCGTGCCTTTCGCTTTGTGGCTGCTTTGAGAATTCTTTCCACCTCTTGCTCCTTGCTTCGCTACTCTTGCTCCCGCTTACAACTCGCCTACACGCCATCCGCCTCGCTTACAGCACTTCGACTTCTCTCAGAAATGACTGCCGCTACTCTCCAATTTGGTCCAGAATGGATGCGCACCAAGCCCCAGACACCTCGGTCGCAAGCGGCACCATCACCGCCGCCCCAGTCTAATGCACTTCCTACGACTTCTTCCTACTCGTCCCTCGTAGCTCCTGCGCCGCAACTTAAAGAGGAAAAGCGAGACTCCTCTAAGCCGTTCAAATACTCAAAAGAAGACATGCTGAGAATCTACAAGGAGGGCGGGGGAAGGGGAGGGTTAGGGCTGGAGGTCGAGCGATGGGAGGGCATTGTCCGCGAAGTAAGCTCTGAGCCTGCGGCGCTGAGGGAATGGACGGAGGCGGAGAAGAAGGTTGTAGTCTGTCGTCTTATTTACGTAGCAAAAATCGCGGTTTACACGTGCCGCACAGCTCTTTACAGGCTCTTTGAACTCCGAAATGCGCAGACGACAGTCCACAGATTACCTAGGAACATCATCCACGACCTCACTCACAGGCGAGAGACCCCGCCTGACAAACAACGGCTCGGGAGGCGTCAGTCCTATGAGAGAACGCTTCGGTTCGCTCATGGGAAGAAGAAGGGGGGATAGCACCGGTGACTCTCATTCATGTGATCTGTCTCTACGAGGCTGATTAGTGTCATGCAAAGACCAACAGCCATCAGTTCTTCCCAGAAAGCTCTCGATGTCTGGCATACACGGGTCTTTGAATAGTCCTCGCGATGGTGCTATGCCATCTCCTCGAACACGTGCTGGCTTCTCTCCCGGTTTTGACGGTGTGCTCAATGGTGGTGAAGGATGGAATCTCAGAAGACGACCATCTGAAGGACCTCTGCGAACGGCGAATAGCTCTATTGACCACGGTAGTGCGGATTTACACTCGGATAACCAACAGCACAAGATCAAGGAAGAAGAGGAATCGGCTGAAGCAAACGGTGGCTCCAGCTCCGGTACCCAAGATTCTACGGTGAATGGTGGTGACTCCTCTCCCGCTGAGAACGCGCCTCGGGCCACTTTGGATACCACAGATCCTCTCGAGAACGGAATTACCGATCTATCACTCGGCAATTCGACTGATCACTACACAGTGGGTGGTCTCACTGCAGTCACTCAGTTAGACCCTGTAGCAGTTCCACCACCTGGATTAACTGACTTGGCCAGCATTGAATGGTCTTACCTGGACCCACAAGGCCAGATCCAAGGTAGGTCCTTATGGAGATTCTGTAATTTGAAGCTTCTCGATGCTTAATCTTTGAATTTTACAGGTCCGTTCCGCGCTGATGTGATGCAAAAATGGCACAGTGACGGATATTTCACGCCGAAACTCCTCATGAAACGAACTCATATTGATCTCGATTGGACAAGTGTCGGAGAATTGACTCGCCGTGCAGGCGGAGGGCCCATATTCTTGACACCTTTGGCACAGTCCACGGCACCTCCAGGTTTACCTCGACGATCTGAGCCTTCTCTCGATCAGCTCATGTCTCCTCGAGATCCCACAGTGGTGAATCAACCTTATCAGCCTGTACCAATGCGTTCTCTGCGGACCTCAACGCTTGATTCGTATCTTAATGGTGCTTCTTCTACTTCTGCTTCCCCTTCATCATCGTTCGGAGCAGGGAGATTCAGCAATGGCTCACCGGATCCAGCTGCGTTCACAAACAATCTCTACTCGGCGGGAGATCCATCCGTTGGTATCCGTGGCGCTATATTCGGAACGCCTCGCGATTCCTTGGCTGAAGGACAGTTCAGAGCAGGTTTCAATGAAATCGCCTTTGACTCCCCCTTCACTCACCGCTCTTCACCGTTCGATCGCAATGCTCCTAACCGAACCTCGTCTATGGATAGTTTCAATTATGATGCCGTCAGCGGTTGGGCTAACGGGTTCAATGGTCAGAATGCGGACAACACTTTCGCTTCTTCAGCTATGGCGAACAACATGAACGGCCTGGGAGGTGTGCGGGGACTGGGAGAGCCTACAGTAGGATCATCCAATTCGCCGGGTTCGGTGAATATACCGTATGGTGCTCAAAGGCAGCTGTCAGGTCTGGCCAGAGACGTTTTCGCCAGACAGACTCTGCCAGATAGTCCAATCGCTGACAATGGCCTAAACGATCATGGTCCTACTTCCTTTAGCCCTCTCCCTCAAGCGCAGGGCTTCCCTCAGTCCTCTTCATCTCAACTCGGTGCACAGCCGACCCTCTCACTACCTCCACTAGCTACGGCATTGGCACAATCAACGATTGGTTCACATTCTCCTGTTGCTCAGCACTCGCAAAACTTCCAACACCCGGTACTATCTACACCCAGCCAAGCAACACCTTCATCATCTTGGAACGTACCAGAGCCATCCCCGTCGAGACGACCTAACCAATTTGATGCCGCGGTACCGAAGACAGGTAACACCGTTGCAAATCCAGCGCCGAGCGGTGCTCTCAGCAGCAGCGGGTCAGTGACCCCATCTCATCAGGCTCAACGCACGTCGACAAATGCAGCCCCTCCGCCACAATCTCAGACTTTGAACGACAAATCTCCCTGGTATACGGCATCCAGAGGGATGGTTGAGGAAGGCTGGGGGGACGCTGCTGATTCCAATCGTTTGACTGTGAGCAATCTCATGCAACATAATGAGCAGCAGCGTCAGCAAGAAAGGATCCCTCTCCGAGACAGTCCTGAGCCCAGAGAACCAGCAACATTGGGTGCAGAGTCGTCAGCCGTGCAGCCAGTTGTGCCGGTAACGTCGGACAAGGTCGTATCGAAGAAGAAGTCTTCTCAGAAGACGATTCAGGATACCCTCGCTGAGACTGCAGCGCCTTCCGCGGTGCCGGCATCTTCTACTTCAGTGAGCGTGGCGTCTCCAATCGCACCTGCGAGCATACCTGCACCGAAAGCCCCTTGGACCATCGACGAGGAGAAGACTAAACCTTCTGGTGTTGCCATGGGTTTCCGTGAGATTCAGGAGGCCGAAGCCAAGAAGCTAGAGGCTCGCAGAGCGGCAGAGAAGGAGCGGGAGAAGGAGCGCTTAGTAAAGACTGCAGCTCCGGCATCCACTGAGGAGACGCAACCTTTTGTCGCTTCGTGGGGATTGCCCACATCGCAAGCTGGTGCTACCCGTACCACCAGCCAGACTCCGAAGGACGTGGCCGCAACGACTAGTCCTGGCACACCTGCTACTGCTCCTTGGACCAATGCCGGGAACCCGGCCGCTAACAAGAAAACCATGAAGGAGATCCAAGAGGAAGAAGAAAGACGCAAGAAAGAAGCGGCAAAACAGAAGGAAACGGTGGCTGCCGCAGTCCGGAGGGGATATGCTGAGACCACTACCAGGGTAAGTCTTTTCTAAACATTAGTCCCAGCGTCTTGATCACCGAGTTCTACGCTTCAAGAGTACGCCACAAACTCCAGCTGCAATTGGTGGAGCATGGTCGACAGTCGGCCCCGGTGGTAAGGTAGCCATGTCGACCGCTAGTGCGGTGCCCACCGGCCGCCCAGCTCTATCGACGTCCGCATCTGCCGCTAGTATCGCAGGCTCGGTGCCACGAACCTCAGCAGTTGTCAACGGTGTCGCCCGAACAATGAGCAGTGGACCCGTCCCTGCTGCACCTAAAGCAGCTTCAGTGTTGAAGGTCGATGAGACGCCGGCTCCCCCTTCCGCGGAGCTTCTCAAGTGGTTGAGCGATAGTCTCAAGGGACTTAACACTTCAGTCAATCGTAAGTTTTTACACCCGCGCACACCTGCGCCGTTCGCTCACACCTTCTCTTAGTCGAGGAGATCATCTCGATGCTTCTATCCTTCCCTCTTGACCCCGATCCGTCCACACTCGAACTCATATCCGACTTAATCTACGCTAATAGCACGACAATGGATGGCAGACGGTTTGCAGCCGATTTCGTCCATAAGCGCAAGCTTGATGCATCCTCTCGCACCAAGGCGAACGGGGCGAAGATACCTAGTATTGCGGATGTAGTGAAGGCTCAGCCAAAGCCTGCGCAGAACGACGGGTGGGGAGGATTCAAGGTTGTGAACAAGAAGAAGAAGGGCGGCAAAGCATAGGTTGTTGCAGTGTCATTTTATTCACCGTATCCAAGATCTTCATATTACCATGTATTCACTTATAATTGTCATAGCACCTTTGCGTCCTTGGTTATGTCACGACCGTATGAGCAGTCACAATCGCATTCTGTCAAGCCTTTGCTAATATATTGATGTAATGATACTCACCATGTTAAGCCCGCCTAGCTCAATCGGATAGAGCGTCAGACTCTTATGACTAGGCGATCTGAAGGCTGCGAGTTCGACCCTCGCGGTGGGCTAGTAATCATTTTGCCAAGTTACTCTATTTCATGCGGATACCGTCCACCTTCAGGTGGACCTATTCAGAGCATCTGTCCAACTAGAGTTGTAGAACTTTCGGTTTTCATTTGACTACACCATTAATGACATTACCCGACCGCATAGCCGGGAAGAGCCGGGACAATGAGCCCTAAGTGCCATCTGTATAGTTTACATAAGCGATCTCCCACAATCGTACACTTATCCACAGCCTCCGTTCTTCGAGTCCAGGCAACTAATCAAATCTACGGGTGAGGTACGTTACTGCCCTGCACCGTTGCTCGTCCTGTGCTCATCTTTCTCTCTGCTACTAGCAAGACATTCCCCAGAACATCCACCAAAATGACCCACGATGCTGTCTGGTTTTCTCGCCCCAGAAAGTACGGCAAGGGCAGCCGTCAATGGTGCATCACGCCGTCTACTTCTATACTTGGGGCTGCTTAGCTGACCGTGGTCTTTATCATAGCCGCCTGTGTGCTCACCAGGCTGGTCTCATCCGCAAATACGGTCTTGATCTCTGTCGTCAGTGCTTCCGTGAGAAGTCTAGCCAGATCGGTTTCGTGAAGGTATGTTTCGCCTCCGCTACGTCCTCGAACTCTTTAGTAACTCTGTGCATAGAACCGGTGAAGCATCCTTGCATCTTCCGTCTCCTTGTGCTGTCCCCTGCTTTCTGCCTATCATGCATCCGCACCCGGTCCTGTATGCCTCTTTCCATATGGCCAACGAGTTATGACTTTGCATCGCATAACTATGTGTGAAAAAGCAACTCCTTGAGGCTTGAGCAGTCTCATCGCCGGTGCTACGACTATTTGTGATTTTACTTGATTTAGATTAGCTTCCGCAACGCTTTCGGGTTTTGGTACGCTCGCGTTCGAGTTCTTCGCTACAAGCAACGACCTTAAATTGCAGAATAACTACAGGATGACAAACAAATAGCGCTGGAGATATACTATTAGACAAACGACTGAGCCAGGAGACGGTGGACAAAATACTCTGTACAAGTGAAAATACTGTGTACAAGGCAGCAAATAATAAAATGTGTGAGTTCGATAGTTGGAAAGCAAAACGCGACCAAGCCAATAATGCGAATTCGGAATACAATGCGTGTTGGTATGTTATATAGGCTGCCGGAGGGCGTCCGAGCTATGAGATGGCATAGTAAACAGACGTGAGTCGATTGATGATATAATGTAGATGTCGAGGAATGGAAAGGAGCACGAGGCCTGACTCTTGAGTTTTACATAGGGTATTTTGACTTGGGAGTAAACGAGCGGATGCCCTAACAATCGTGACCCGGACGATTTTCTGGACGAGTTAGATTACATGCCGTATCCAAAAGAGGATCGCTGATACGGATCGTTCAGCGTGCCGGTCAGTCCAACTGTCGCGAAGCTACCGCTCACGTTCGGGAACGACGAAATGCCATTGAATCCACCTCCCATAGAGTGAGAAGGCGTCAAGCCCTGGGGAGATCCACCTTGAAGAACATAGGAATCGATGGAGTGAGGCTGCAGTCCATGAATCGGGGAACCGTGGAGGTGCGCTTGTCCGAGAGAGCCCTGGCCTTGAAGGGAGTACATGCCGTTCTGTGCGCCGTAGACGTCAGCCAAACCATTGGTTTGGTGCAAACCTTGCCCGTGCAAGTGGCGACCACCAAGATGGGCCCCGCCGAGTCCCTGAGTTCCCATGCCAACCATGGATTGTTGGCTGCTATAGCCACTGAAATGCTCCATTTGCTGTTCGCGCTGCAACTTGTTTTGAATGCGCTTCCCATAAGGCGTGTTCCGGATGAGCGGCAAGACGGGCCTGATACCCTCCACGAGGAGAGCGCGCTGCGTGGGTTCCGCGTAATCCAAGGCGGTCTGATAGTCGTAAGTCAATATCCCCGAAAAACCAGATCGCAGATTTTGCTGACCTGGACGCAATAGTTGCCGTAAGAGTCCCTCAGAAGCTTCTCTAACCGAGTGCGGTTCAGCATCTCTTCAATCAAGAGCTTCCGCGTGCTATGCTCAGCGACCCGAATACACTATACCAAAACTGAGCAGTAGTCCCCATCTAGAGCAATGACACACACCTTCTCAATGACGTTGGAACTGAACTTCTGGACAGACAAGGCGCATACATTGCCAGTGAACTGGCGAATTACACCATCGCTGAAGCGGTTATCATTGAGATCCAGAATATATTGTACAACCTGGCCGCAATGATGAGCTGATGGACAAGGGAGGTTTCGTCGTACTCACATAGTTGCCGTAAGGGTCCTGAACAAGAGTGAGCGCATTGTATGTAATCTCGTTCACCAACTGGATGCGCTGATGATCAGATGCATGATCGATGCACCTTTGCAAGACGCAGCATCCGTGACGATGAGTGGCCACTTCGACGCAGTTGGCTGCGACGGCGTTGTATATGAACTATCAAAACGGGAGTAAAAATTGATGTTCGCGAACAGTAACCTTCGCAGCTTACCTGATTATCCTCAGGAGCTAATTTGTTCAAGCACTTTTGGATAACGTGGTTACCGTTCAAGTCCTTGATTAGCACTACAACATGGAGACTGAGGGCGACGATAATAGAATGAATCTGAGCATAGTATCTATGATCAGTCTGCGTTCGTGATCCACCCGTAAGTGTTGAAGGTGGATTGAAACTATTAGCCAGACTTGCCTGTCGTCTGGTAGACAGGAAATCGATCATCTTCTGCACCGCTCGCGTCCCGTGCATGTTGAGGGAGATGTTGACCAAGTCCTGAGCCACAGACTCGCATATCACGTTCCGCTGCTCGTCAGTCGAGTATTCCAACAGCTTCTGGCATAGATAGTTCCCGAACGGATCTAAATCACGAGTAAGCATAGCGATCAGTTCGTCTGGGCATGCTGCGCACCCGTCATCAGATCCGCAAAGTGGCCGAACGTCTCCCGGAAGATCATGTCGCGGTGTTCCGGGACGCCTTCCTCGAGCTTCTTCTGCAAGTATCTGCAGCCGTGCTGGTCCTTGCAGAGCCCCAAAATTTCGCCCTGCAGATCCTCCAGACGAGTACCAGCAAAACGATTGACTGTGACACAAAATGTGAGTAGTGGTCACGCGGTCGAGGCGACGAGACGCTGACATTCCCTATCTACATCACCGCGCTTATGCTTAGGACCGTGAAGTCCATTCATCTTGGCATCCGCACCATTCACCCGACCGCCCATACTGTAGCGAGAGCCTTGGTTGTTGTACAACGCCGTTGACCCAGGCGCACCATTCAGTGGGGTGTTAATACGCCCATTGGGGTCAAATCCGTAGGTATTATAGTTGTTATCCAAACCTGCATTAAGACCACCGCCATAGACAGAGTCCCCGCCATAGGACTGAATGAAATCGCGTAAGTAATACACAACGAGAAGCTAACGTAAAATGACTGCCGACTCACTTGAAGAGAATCATCCAAACTGGACTGAATAGAGTTGAACGTCAGAGGCGTCGAGGAGCCATCGTATTGGGCAGAAGGAGCCCTCGATAGAGATGACCTAAGATCGCCCGCACTGATGCTACTGTCGCCCAGCTGACCGGAGGACGTCGTTAAGCGGCCATTCAATGACTGAGGATCGGGGGATAGGGGGGTGCCCGGAGTCTTCAAGAACTGAGAGGCAGCACTCGGCAAGCCCGCCAAAGGAGTACCCGGTACAGACCTTGTCGCGATCGACATAGGATCGTTGATATTCAGGCCCAGCGGAGAACCCCGACGAGAGCTGGCAAGGCTCTGCTGCAGATGAGGGGTAGCCGAAGCAGAGACAGTAGACCCAATTTTGTTCGCTAGGTCAATAGCAGAACCCAAATTCAAAGGAGGATTGGTGACTGTGCGCCTGTCAGACCTGACGAGAAGCCCATCCTGACCCCGAGTGAACTGTGGCCACTCCGAAGCCTTCTCACGACTCTCCACACCGCGACCAGCAAAGGACTGACGAGGCGGAGTTTGGGACAATGGGGCAAGGTCCAGTGCAGCCGAAGACGTGGACAACTGTGATCGAGCGACATGAGACACAACAGATCAACGAGCGTAGCAACATAGTCCGGGGCTCACCTTGTTCTGATACTGATACTTGTCATCATCAGAAGTAGGGAGATGTCTCATGGCGTCTGGGTGTGGACGTGAATACTTATTTAATGACTACAAGGATTGTTCGACAACTCACTGTGCATTTCCTGATCCAACTGTTCGTCAAGCATCATCCCTGCATTGTAACCTTTCCCATAAGCGACACCTTGCTCATCTCCTGAGCCGCCTCTACGCAGAAACGAGACAGACGGAGTCCCAGACAAAGGAGAGGCCGATCCATTGCCCTCGCCGACCAGAGACAAGCCCTGCAAATGGCCAGCCAACTCTTCATCGTGCTCGCTAGCCGACGTGCGACGACTGGCAGGCATACTCTTAGCGCCAGCGCGACCGTACACTTGGCTGGAAGAGGGCGCCAGAGTCATCTCCGGCGAGTGATTGACGGAGGGGGCATACGTGACAGACTTGCGCTTATCCGAGGTGGCAGATCCTACTATTTTCGACAGAACATCCGTATTGACAGCGGGTTGAGGCAGGCCGGAAGCAAGACCAGGTGACATTTCCCCCACGAGAACCGCATTAACGCGAGGAGGGGTTGTGGGCGCCGAAACCGCCAAATGCTGGAGGGACGCACCGGAATTGCCGTCATACGGAATGCTTAGGAGTTCCTGCGCTTGCTGGTGCTCGAGAGCCCGCATCTGATCCTCAAAGATTTTCCTCTGAATAAGCCGCTGACGCTCGTGTTCCATCCGTTTAAGTTCTACGCGCTGCATGATTAGGGTGACCGTAAGCAACGATTAGGGGTTGAAAACTATTGAAATAACGTACAGCGGAGATGTCAGGCATATTAGTCCCCAACCTCGCCGCCTAAATGAGACTACTTAGGATGGACTATAACGGGTATAAACAAAGATTTTAGCTCACAGAATCAGCCAAGTCCAAAAAGGCGGGCGGACTTTGCTTTCTTTGGTCAGAGGAAGGACGATTATCGGTGGGTGAAGTAGGAGCTTCCAAGGTAATGTTCATTGCAACAAGTTGAATGTGGTTCCAGGACGGTGAGCGACAGACAAGAAACGGAGCGAAAGTAAGAAATAGAAAGCGATAAGCCTAGTTGCACAAGGGTAAATCCTGGCGTTTGCGACCATCATTCGTTTAGAGCTATCGTATAGAACGTGCGGAATCTATTGACACACCTGCAAGCCACTTTTAAGCCCGTCTAGAAAGGACTGTTGTTACAATTGCGGCGAAAGGGCCTACACGTGTGGCTATCAGTATAGAGGCCGCTAATGAGAAAAAGGACCCGCCTTTTGTTTTACTGCAATGACCTGGAAGAAATTGCGAGGAGAGTTCGCTGTCGGCGGCTGGAGAGGAATTATACGGGGACTTGTAATAGGGACGAGAACTCTAAAAGATCACGGAGGTTACCAGACGTTACCCTGGTTTTTTCGGGCTCCGCCCCAGGCCTATTCCGTTTGAGGCTCGCTTCCGGATTATGTAAGCTTCTCTAAACTTTCTGCCTCGAATGTTCCCCGCCTAGCCGACCTTTTCTTTTGCGTGCACACACCCCTTACATACACATCATACGAACGCAACCCTGCCCCTTCAAACTTTCAGAAGCTCTCGGCCTACAACTTAAAATCCATAATTTGCCTCCGCCTCCGTTTCATGCGAGAGGGCTCACTCGCTTCGCGCAAATCATTCCAACTTCGCTCTCAAGATTCGACGGATGTGCCACAGTCGACCCTGCATGCCTTGAATACTTGTACCTATCGTATCGAGGTCCAGCCATACATCCATCGCGCCTTCTGTGCATATACATGGCTGATCCCGGTCCCTGCGTCATATAAAGCATCCAATGGAACTCAAAACGTCGATGAATAATAGTGACCGGCAGGCAGAAAATTATTCGCCGCATGGTCGCGGTATGGTAACTGAAAGACGTGCCTCGTTCCTCGGATGCAAATTGCTTTCTTCGGACGCGCCACGGGGCTATCATCCTTCTTCTTGAGCCCAGAGACGCAAGTGCGAGCGTAACTCAGGGGTCCACGACATTTTCATGCTGTCAAACGTACCGTGCACGTCTAACAAGGCACGTTTGATGCCTAAAAGCTTCACTGTGTATGCGGTATTACCATGTTACAGTGTGAACTTCATTCCACCCACGTATGTGTTTCGTCGGAAATGCTCAGGGAAGCCTGGAAGCTGATTGTACATCAACCGCATCACAACACCGTCGGGGCCACAATCTCCTCAACTTGAGACTCCGATGCTCCTCAGACCCAGCCGTGCGCAGCCGCTCGACGACTGGGACAGGCGCCCCCCCAGGTTCGAGGCACTCCATCGCTAGGGATAACAATTCAACATGCCTACATCTATATCTCCTTAATTAGAAGAAGCATAGATAAATGGCTACACGATAGGCGTAGCAATATTACTTGTCAGTGTGCTGATTTCCGGCCCACCGCCATCCGCCTTCTCTGCCCGGGGCATCGTACCATTTCCAAAACTCCCGTTCATACACACCTTGGTTTCATCGTCGTGCAAGGATACCGCTCGGATAGTTCGTCGATCCTCCTCGTCGTCAACGTTTTGCTCTGGACGCGAACTTCGAGTAGCATCCCCGTTGCCTTCTGCCTCTGCTGGCGGTTCACCATTTGTGACCGACTTTGAGGACTTCGAGGGTGGTCGGTCCGAACTCGATGACCGAAGCAAACCAAAGGGGGACAGAGAGAAGAATGGTCGCGACATTTTGGAGAAGGTAGTAACCTCAGCAGCGCTTGCTGCAGTAGGAGTCGTACTTCCGCTGACTGGTGGAGTGGTATTAGACGTAGGTAGAGACTCTTCAGATGACAATGACAAGTCATCGGAGGGCGCTGGAGATGCCGCGCGCGAAGGAGGCAATGAATCCGTGGCAGAGCGAGAACTAAGTTAAATCGAGCGGTAAATGAGGTAGCCACCCAGACTGAAGAGAGTTACTAACGGTAGTTGTGCGCCGTTTCCGACACTAAGAGTTAGTAGCAAATTGTTTAAGTTAGGCAGGGTATATCTCGTATCCGTTGCACGAAGATCTCGTTCTGTCATTAGCTGCCAGAGCGCACGCTGTCAGCGACTCTAGACCACCCAACGAGCAGAGAGCTCACCATCTCGATATCCTTATTCAGTAAGTATACGCCATATTCAAATCTGTATGTGTCGACGCCTTTCGAGTACAGAGGAAACCTAGCTGGGGGCATCAGGGTGGCAGCCGCAACGTAACGGACTACAACTTACATCCGGGGCCCTACCATAGTCGAGATTCCGTCCCTAACTAGGCTCCTGCTCCCTATGCAGGTCACTGGATACACTAGCCTCTTCCCTAAATATGCCGCCAATAACTGCACTACTTGCGCCGCATAGCCCAAAGCTGTGGCTACTGTATCTTCATTGACATCTTTCCGCGAAGGGAGAGACAACGGCGGTGCCGGGTCTGTTGTGCCCGTGGGTATAGGCAGCGGCACACCAAGAATGGCATACAACAAGTCGGGCGTAGTCGCGAGTAACTCGATGGGAAATATACCCGCAAGGGTCGCGATGAGCGTCGTGCGCACAGGAGCAAAATTACTGCGCAATGATGACAGCTGTTCTCTGCGAAGACATGCAATTTGGTCAAGTTAGTCGACGTGAGAACGAAGAGATCCTGATATTGGCGCTTACCGCATGTCCTCCAGCTCTTCCTCCGTTTCGTGTTCGGCGAACACATCGAGCTGCAGCTCTTCCCGGGCCTGGCGAAGCATCTCCCTCCGTTGCCGAAGACCCTCGCGGCGGGTGCGGACCCGAGACATCACTGTGCCACCCAGGGTAAGCGCGTGCCAACGAAGATTTTGAAGAACAGACAACACCCACAGTCATCTGACGCCCGATAAACTTCGTCCCTCTCACTTTGGAGTTGGTTTAGCCACGCTTGCCGCTCCGACACTTCGCGTTTCTTTCAGCACGAAAACTTGAGAACGCAACACAGCATACGGGAGAATAGGACAACACGGGCAAATGATAGGCACGAAGCAAGAACGATATAGCCGATATTGCGAAGCAAGACTTACCAGATCGCTTAGCCAGTCGGTGACGAGGAGATCGACATCACGCACAACTTGGGAAAGGGACTGTTTGGTGTCCAATATACACGTCTGTAACGTAACGAACCTGGTAAGATGACCACCTAATGATTAGCGACGGATGTCTGATATCATATGTCAACAAAATATACTTGACGAGGTCCTGCCAGTTAGCAGTTTTCGCGCTTTCGGGATGTCTCTTGAATCGCGCCAGCAGCGAATCATTGCGCTGTGTCCGTGAATCAAAGGCCCGAGACCTTGCTCTTTCGAGTCCGGAGGTAGACACAGGCACGATGATGTCCCCTGCGCTCTCTGAGGTAGTAATAGCAGACTGTTCAGGGTCAGAACTATGACCGGTGACCGGAGAAGACGGCTGTGACGAAGCCTTGCCGAGAGAATGGGATGGAACATAATACGTGTGCCCGTAAGGGCCGAGTGTAACTGAGAGCGTATTGAAGGAGAGGTGCAACGGGTGCGGGGCAAGCTAACAGAGAGGTAATTTCTTGCGCTCAGACATAAGACAACATATTTGAGAAACACCTACGTCATCTGTGAAACGCCTGAGCTCAGAAAACTTCACGTCCCACTTTTCGAGGACTTGCCACCGTGGCATATTAGCTGCACTAGAGTCTTCGTCGACGGCTTTTCCTTTGCCCTTGCCAGATACCTGTTTTTCGTTGCCCCAGTCACCTCCTACCCTTCCCCACAGTTCCACTCTCATTTCTTGAGCATTGAGATCGGTCCATGCAGGGAACTCGCGCCCAGAAGTGGGATCGAGGGAGAAGTGGGGATTCGTAGATGGCGTATGTATTGGTGAGATGTAGTCAGGAATAGGATTTGATGCAGCGGAAGTCGCAGGAGACGGAAAAGTCTGGGCGGAAGTTGGGCTTCTAAGAGATGCCTTGTTGTACACCCGGGAGCTAATCACGGCAGACTTCGTCCGAGCATGCGTCGACTTGAGAGTTGATTGACTTTGAATCGGACTGGATGGAGGGGAAGTAGAGGTCATTGACAGGCGTGACGTAGACGGCTGTCCTAGGCGATGGGAGATGCCGCTACTTGTAGAAGAAGTAGCTCTATGTCGAGAGACAGACACAAGGTCCTTAGCACTAGAGTTAAGGCCCGGAGAAACAGGCCTCGAACCAGGAGGATTCGAAGTGGCAAAGCGGTCATTTTCTACACAAGAGTCATAAAACGATGGCGGGACAGTAATCGTAATGAAAGTCTCGACGAGCCGCGACATTATAACCTTCTCCAGACTCTTCTGCGAGTTATCAGGCAACAGCCGGGACGCTTGGGGAGGGGGAACTATAGCTGCATAGTCCTCAGAGATCACGGCAGAGTTAGTGCCAAGACTGCGATACGAGCTCGTAGACGTTGTCCGTGTTCGGTGTGGCCTGACGGATGGAGGCGACCCATACGTCTGAGACAGCCTTCTCCCTCCTGGCGGATTTGATAGCCCAGCCATCGGATCCATAAAACTCACTTTCGACGTAGTCCTTCGCCTCGGTTGCACATCCTCAGATGTTTGGGGGTTGTGGACTTCTTCCCTATCTTCCGAGCGACTCGTTCTTGTCGTCATAACGGAACTGGATGAGATTCTGCGCCCTCTCCTTCTCCCCACAGTTAAGTCGAGGTCATCGGAAAGGCGGCCGTGTGTGGTGAATTGTGACTGCTCGGAAGGCTGGGTCATGGCCGTTGCAAATGAATCCCGGACGGGGAATGGGGTCAGATTTCGTACTTGCACTGCGGTTACATTTCGTAACCTCCGCTAGAGATTGAATAATGCAGTTCAAGATATCAAGCTGCATATGTTGGCCCACTGATACTTACAAACATAAGAATTTCGTCCGTCCCATCGCGATCCACTAGTTCATCCCGAGAGCTCTGACCCATGCTTCGCGTCGTGTGCCTCCTGAACGTCGCGACTGCAATGGCAAAATCCAGTAATATTTCGTCGAGAATGTGGTTATGCGTCTAGTGAGTGGTTCAATACACAGGGTTGGAGCGAGAGCAAGCCATGTAGCCGGACAAGGCTGAGAACACTAAAGTGGCAAATATTCGGAAGCACTTGCCACACAGGTCGTGGTTAGAATTATACCCGAGTCTACTGCCCTTCTCCCTTCTAGTCCTGCGATCACGACTCTGGTCTATAACTACACTCACAACCTTTGCTAAGACTCCTAGATCCTTGGGGTGATCACCTCAAGCATGCCTCCTAAGCCTCGTCCCCGTAATGCATCCACAGCGCCCAAGGGCTCGTCTGCACTAGCAGCAGCTCAACCTCCTCAGACCAAAGACGTTGCGATGCCGCCCCCTCCCAATCCTCCAACTCCCCGAGCGATCTTAGAACCCGAGATGAATGCACTTCAAGGCTGTCTAAGGGTGAGTACATTTGGATCTTGGAGTGTGTTCAAGGGCACCCGTCATGCTATGGTGGTTTGCCTAGAGTGCTATAGTGAAAACCGGTCAAATTTATCAATTCTACACGGATGTCGCCAGACTGTAAGTATGCCATATACAATTCGCAAATTGTGCCGGCAATGCTCATGGTGTCCTAGTGGCGTTCAAGGCCATGCCCCTCCTCCGCCAAGGTCGCTCGTAGCTTCGCTAGGAAGGGAAGTTGAAAAATACGATCAGCTTTGCGACGCCATGGAGTCGCACTTGGTAGGTACTTCTTATGTCAATCGTATAATTACTCAGTGAAACTGCGGCAGGTCCGTGCCATCGCCGTACTGGAACGGGATATCAATCGCGAGCGAAATCGTCTCAGGGAAGAAGAGTTGGCCGCGAAGGGCCCCGAGGCTCTCGCGGATACGGAAACCCAGGAACGTGCTGCTCCTACGGCTCCTTCGTCTCCCTCGAGTCAACAACAGATCGCTGTGCACGGAAGCGATGATTTCACCCAGACGCAGCCGACACCTGCCACGAGTCCTCCCAGCGGTGCCTTAGCTCCTGCCCATAGCGGCCGTAGACCATCTGCTATCTCCCTCTCATCTCTTCATCGTCCAGCATTCCCTCACAAACTCGACCTTTCATCAACTGCTCTTAAACTTGATGAAGCAGACATCCTCGCACGGAGCGCTCTGGCCTCCCCAGTAACGTTGGCTCCCAAGTCCGCACGGCCGACAGCTTCAACAGAATTCCCGCCCGACTTCCTGTCCAGCCTCGCAGGGGCGTCCGAGGGACACGTTGACATCGATCTAACCACCTCGGAACTCCATTCAGGCAGCAACGCAGACAATACCGCTGGAAATTCTGCAGACAAGCCCATCGAGCTTGACCTCGATATGGACGCCGACATATTCGGTCCAGCATCTGGCCCGTCCAATACTGCCACCAGCACTGTCGTTCAGGATCTCATGAATCAGAACGGTGTCTCCGCTCCAAGTGGCTTAGACAATGCAGCACACAAAGACCAGGATAGAATAGACATGGAGATCTTTGGTGCCTTGGACCAAGCAAACGAAGGGCACGAGATATTTGGGTCCTTCCACGGTCCAGAGCAGGGCACTAGCGACCATCCTCCGCAGGCAGATCAACCGAATCCAACCTCATCGACAGCAGCACCGTCACCAGGGTCTCTCCTGGCCAGCTTCAATACAGCGTCGTCTGGCGCGGGCGAACACTCGTCAGACAATGTCTCTGGGCTGGACGCTTCTTTCGACATGGGCTCGCTCGACCTGGGTGGCATATCAAACGACTTCAATTCTGGCTTTGATTTCGGTCCCCACACGGAGAATGGTACCTTCTCGGATATGGAGGCTCTATTCAATCTTGGAGATGAGAACGAATCCAAGGATGCCTCGTAGCATTTAGATAGATATCAGCGGATGTCACTCGTTGCGTCGTAGCATTGCTGGAAGCTTGCCCGGATTATAAAGGGTATTCGGATGCCCTCCCCTTCTTGGTCGGGCTACTTCTTACCTTCTCCTTGTGTCTGATTACACTAACACAGGCAAGAAAATATTTGAGTTACTTCATTATGGACCGATAGGACAAGTGTTGTGAACTTGCAGTGAATGAGATCGAGCTTGTCCAACGTCCTCGAATCGGGATATTCAGACTGCATCCAGCACTATTGACAACAGCACACAAGATCCTCATTCTTGTCGCCTAACCCATTCCTACTCGTCCGACGTCTCGTCCAACGGCAGTCTGAGAACAGCAGATGGCGTAACATATGATGACGTGAACATGCATGAACACTGGAGTACAGCTAAACTGACAAAATATAGCAACACCTAATCCACTCTCCTGCGCTTCTCCTCCCTCCCATACTCAACCGATCGCTCTCTCGATCTCCGTCTCCGATACTCATACTCCCTGTCCCTCTCTGGCTCTCGAGACCTCGACCTCGACCGCGACCGCCTCCTCTCCCTCCTTGGTGGCGACCTCGACCTCGACCTCCGCCTATCCCTATCATCCGCCCGCCGCCGATCCCAATCCTCCCGGTCTCGTCTATTCCGCTCGCGAGAAGGAGGCGGCCGGTCATCTCGCCACGACTTGCCCCCGCCGTCGCGTCTTGGGCCTGTCGGAGCAGCGTTAGCTCCTGTAGGGCCATGCGGACCCTGTCCCCTCTGCTCGAATTCACTCTTGTGCGGGCAGTCTGCCGAACCCAGTCAGCTTCAATCAACACCAACACAAAGCCGACTCGGTCGCACCTTTCTTCAAATGCGGCCCACCACAGTTGAAGCACCCCGCCTGCGCACCCTCCCCACCCCTCTTGGCAGGTCCCGCGCCGCCAAACCCGCCGTTCCCAGCCGTCGTGTCCTGGTCCACCAAGTGCGTGTACTTGGTCCGGCTGCGCTTGCCAAAGTCCCGCACCTGCATGACCTTTGGCAGCAGCGCGACGTCCACATGGCTCGCCGTCGACTCTGTATAGTCGTGCCGCTTGAGAATCTCTTGGTCCTGCATGCATCCAAAAAGCCCTTCGTCACTAACCGCGCAGGCAGCCAGACGGAATACAAACGCACCTGGTGGAACGCGCCCTTGTGCCAGTACTTCTGCAGGAACTTCTGGCTCCCCTTCGGCTTCTCCTCGCGCAGCTTCTTCGCGCGCTCGAGATCCTCCTTCATCCTGACCTCCTCGGGCAGTGCCCGCCTCCGCTCGATCTCCTCCCTCTCGAGCTCCAGCGCCATCTCCTCCTCCTTCTCGCGCTTGATCCGCTCCAGCTCCCGCAAGCGCCACGCCTCGAACTCGCCCTCGGGATCGAGACCGTCGGTGTCGTCGATGTCGGGGATCGTGTCTTCTTTCTCCTCTGTGCGTGCACGTAAGACGCGTTGGACTAGAGTAGAATATGGGTAGACGCACTTTCTGCTAGCTCGCGCTTGATGCTGTCAGCAACCATGTCGTGGCTCTGCTTTCGCCTCTCCTCTGCCTCGCGCTCCTTCCTCGCGAGCGCCTCCTCCGTATCCTCCGCCAGAGCTTCGCGTTCGGCAACTGTCACACGCGCGCGTCTATAATCTCATTAGACATGTAAACTAGACGAGAGTGAAATAGTCGGACTTGGGGATGAATACGGGTCGGAATTGGACTTTCGGCTTCTCCTCCTCAGACTCTTCCTCAGACGATGTCTCTTCTTCACTAGACTTGAAATACCATCATAAGTGAATGAAAACAAAAGCCACTGAGCGACACGCACCTCTTCACTCGGTTTCTTCTCGTCCTCCTCTTCTTCTGACTCCTCCTCTTCTGAATCTGCATAGCATTAGTCCACACGCAAGGACACGCCGGAAAATCACGCACCTTCCATAGCAGTCCTCCCCACCTCCTCCCGCCCCGCCACAATCACCTTCCCGTCCTTCGAGATATTCACGTCTCTCAGAGCCACGTTAATCGCCCGCGTCGCCCCCTTCCTCACCACCACACTCACCCCATCCTCCCCCCCACTCATCTCGTCAATCCGCTCATCCCCCTCCCCCTCCCTTTCAACCTGCTCCTCGTCTTGCTCCTCGTCCGAGTCCGACGGCGGCTCGCCAGCGCCCTTGGGCGCCTTGCCCTTCCAGTACCGCCCGACGGGCTTTGCGGGGCGCGGCGCAGTCTTACGCGGGACGTTCGTCGCGAGGATGGTCGACATGCTGGGTGGACTCCGAGAGTGAAAGTGAACTTTGAAGGTGAAGTGGCTAATGAGGTGATGTGACTGATGTCGTGTGTCACGTCACTGGCACCGTTCGTGGCTGTGGCACAGACGCACGCGGAACAATTTTCATATTTTCATGCACCCGGTCCATTCAAGAATCCTAACTACACTGCGAACGTGAGCCGGAGGGCCGAGAATCTGCAGAATGTCCTGACGCAGGAGCGGGATAAGGCACGACAAGAGAGGGAGGCTATGCAAGTGGATGGGGTGACTTTCTGTGAGTACTGCCTCTGATAGCGCTGGTGCCATCGAAATATGAACGCTGTATTACAGACACTTCCATCGAGGCACCTCCGCAGTGGCGTTATATCACTAGTCTACAGGTTCTGTGCAGCTTGTTTCCAACCGACGGTGATAATCTAAGGCACCCCGCGATAGGTCTGAGGTATCACGACAAGAGTGTATAAGGGACTCGTGAGTGTTCCCGCCCTCTTGTACATCGGCCATTCTCTGACAATCATTGCAGGCTGCTGTGAAGGATTATCTTGCAGCGCGAGTGTAAATCCCATTGTGAAATGATCTCATGCGCTCGCATAAAGAATAATGCACCAGATACTGCGTAGGAAGAAAAGCCGATTCGACAAGGAGCCTGATTGAATCAAGACAGCAAGTATTTATTTCAATCGTGTTGTGTGCCTTCTCGACGACATGGACAATTGCTCGCACCAATTCAACATGCATCTCTCCAACGGTTCGCCTGTATCCCACACTGAGGGCGACAGTTGCATCGCACGCCCGTTTCGATCAACTCGTCCTAAATCTCAGATTTGTTAGAACAACTTCTGATATGTTCAGCGTCGAGCGAAACGACAACTGCACTCTACATCACCCCCTCTCATTCTCCCTCCCGTCGCGCTCATAGCACAGACGCTTGACACGTCAACATCAAGTAGAGCGCCACGGGCCTTAGCTTGACATGCCTATTGAGGGCATCGGACCTGGAAAGCTGGCGCCGTTGCCGGACTTGGTTTTGGTGTGCCGCTTGACGAAGTCACACCGGAAGAGGATAAAGGCGTTCTTCGGGCGCGGGATGTGGAGGGGCGGGTCTCGCACATAGGACAGCCTATTCTCTCCGCCAAGTGGGGTCCTGCGGCCCTCTTTGGTGAGTGCGGCCTACCCTCTCGGACCGTGCCATATGCCTATTCAGGGCATCCACTCGACCCACCAGGCGTCCGGCGCTCGCACCCCGGCCAACTTTTGTTTTGTCAATGAGGGTTAGTGCAGCGCCCTTATGGACACTCGACCCTCTTCGCCAAGTGATCTAGTGCGGTCAGGCTGCCCATCAATACGATGCTGGCACCGCGATCCTGTGCTGCGACCACCTCCGGGTGGAGGGAACCCGGGCGCAGGCAAGGAGTGGCACTGGAGGTAAGTAAACACGTACGACTGCAGGGAAATCGAAATCATGTATGGAGACGTACCAGATACCAGGACTGCTACATTGTGACAAGTTAGATCTGGTAAGTGGCAGGGATCTCGGTCAGTACGCGAGACGACTCCGAGATGATCGCGCACCTGAGATGCGATGCATTCTGTCGACAAAGAAGCAAATCTGTTCTCAAAGTCCGAGTCTGATGCATATCCTGGCTAGCGAAATGGTGAGGAGACGAGGGAGGCGGTAGATATTGATACTGTCCGAGGCGACTCGGGATGTTCTTATATATCGTACCGAGGCACTTGGGGTGAAAGGGACATTCACGACAATGCGATTCGGGGGGGCGGCACTGGCTTTGTTCGACGTCCCACCAAAAATAAAAGCGGGAAACTAACTTATTCACGACAATGCGATTGGAAGTACGTGCCTGTGCTGGGGTCAAAGCGGGAATGTAACGCCAAGAGAAGAGATGAAATGGAATTCGGGCATCTGGGTGGGCGTTGTGCTAGGCTTGAATAATCAAGATCGTTTGATTACTTTCAGCGCGCGAGTCTTTTTGGAGCGGGATGAGAATGGCCTTTTGGCGAGAATTGCAGTGCGTCGTGGCGGGTGGGCGATCGCTTGACAAAGAGCTCGTGGCCATGTGATACGGAGCCCCGTACGAGGAGACGTCAGATATGGTACAGGTTTGATCACTTCAGTATGTTACAAGTTTGATCACTTTAAGGCTTCTTCTCTCTCGAGGACCGACTTTTCTACTTTTATGAGGATGACGGTGCGGCCGGGGTACTGGGCGGTGGGGGTGTTGTGTGCGGTTACTCGAGCGGGCTATAAGAGGTGTTAAGAAGATGGCGTAATAAGAAGAGAGCGGACGTACGAAACCTAGCCCGTCGAGAACGGCTTCGACGATGCCGGCTGTGAAGGAGGAGCAGCTCAGCGACGAGAGATCCCGCGGGACGGAGATGTTGCGCGTGATGGGCGGGTCGTTGTCCACTATCATATCTGTGCATCCAAAGTCGTCAGTGAGTCCATGAATGAATGTGCGAGACGGACATTCGTCGTCGTTTTCGACGCTCTTCTCGAGCCCGTCTGCGGGCTTGCCGAAGCAGGAGCGCCAGACGTGGGTGTGGATGCTCATGAGGGCTTGGAGGAAGCGGGTCTCGCGCTTGGGGGCTTTGGAGGAGGACTCGGTGCGCCAGGTCTGGAGCTCGAGGACGCGGGAGCCGATGCGGTAGCCGAGGGTGTTTAGCCTGTGGTGACGCGGTCGTCTTGGTAGGGTGGAAAAAGAATGTGTGAAGCGCACCTCCGCTCGAGGTCGTTGATGCCTGCGACTCGCTTCTGGGTGTACTGGACGACTTCGCTGAAGAGAAAGGCGAATGCGCTGGCAGAGACTTCTGCGGTTCGTGTCTTGTTGAGGGGGCGGTCGTAGATGTTGGGGCGCTGGCCTGGGGGCTTTGGGGTTGTGCTGGTGGGGGTTGTGTTTACGGAGGGGAGGGAGAAGCGGGAGGTGGTGGATGTGGCTGTGGGAGACTGGACATGGGAGTGGTCTGAGGAGAGGGAGGAGGAGGAGAGGACGGAGAAGCGGGGATGTTGGGACATGGCTATAGTCGAGGCTATCTAGTGTCTAGTCAAGTGTGGCGTCTAGTGTCTAGTCTAGTCAAGTGTGGCGTCTAGTCTAGTCTAGTCTAGTCTAGACTATCGTAACCCTAACCCGTGTTATGCGTGTGTTATGGCGAGACCACCTGTTAGTCATACTCATAGACTCTCCTCCGATGCTCTCCTCCCACACCCGCCACCTTCACACCACCCCATCCCTCCCCCAGCTCTACCTCGCCTCCACACGTCCGCCACCACCCATGGCCTCTCCCGGCCCATCTCCCACTGACATCCAGAACCACCTCTACAGCGCCTTCCTCGAGGGCCGCACACCAGACGTCGTCCTCAGAGTCAGAGGCACCTGGCATGCCTTGTACAGCCTCCACCGCGTCGTCTTGATACAATCGGTACGTCCTTGATCTCCTGCCGAACTGGCCGAGCCGAATGGCACACGCATCGCTGCACTTGTCACTGAGCCGCTGTCTGTGTCCGTGTCGTCCGCGCTGGTACGACCCCCATTGGCCGTCCTGATTGGCTAGTCTCTCCTGAGTATCCTCCCAGTCTCGTCCTAACTTCCCTCTTAGGGCTTCTTCCAAACGCTCTTCACCGGTTCATTCGTAGAGTCTGTGCACAAATTCCATGCAACAGGACACAGGATCCGTCCCGACCAAGTCGAAATCATATTCGACGACCCCAACATAACCCGTCCTGGTACGTTCTCGCCCCACCCCATGTCGTGCGATCACTCACGGACGAATAGCCTTTGAGTGAGTTCGCGCATCTCTTCATCTCCGTTTCGTCCGTTCCAGATCGGCGGACATCCCAATTTGGGTGCTCTGCGGTCATGGGAATCTCTCTTCCGCCCGCTGGAACTATCATTTTGGATTGATCCTGTCACCTCGTACGTCCAATGCTATCTGACTGACATTGCACCGCTAGGATATGCATCGCACGACTGTACGGCGGCGGCCCTCCACTGCACATCTCGCCCTCCCTCCTCCCTTCCCCATCCTGCCCCCTAACCACCGCCTTCCCCTGTCCCCCGAGCCCCAGCACCCAACCCACCCCCCCGAATCACCACCCAGCGACCCCGTCCCTCCTCCTCTCCCTCCTTGCCACCGCGGTCTACCTCTCGATCCCCTCCGTCGCCGCCCAAGCGCTCTCCCTGATTCTGAACTCGGTAGGCCCATACACGGTCATGCGCTACCTCGGGTTCGCGATCGGAAAAGGCATCGAGTACGAGGAGGGCGAGGACGACCTGCGGGACGCGGCCGTGGGGCTCGAGGGCGTCGCCGCCATCGTCAAAGAAGAAGACGAGGACCGCCCCGACTCGCCCGCCACCAAGGAGGAAGAAGACAAGGCCCCCCCAGCAGCACTGGACGACGTCTCGCAGAAGCTCGGGTACATGGAGGTGAAGAAGGAAGACCCGATGGAGAGCGGGTCCAGCGAGGGCGAGGGCGCGCCGAGCTACTACTACGGCGCGGTGAGCGCCAAAGTCGGCGAGGCGTGCGCGTGCTGGCTCGCGCGCTGGGGGCGCGACATGTTCGAGTACGAGGAGAAGGCCGCCGCGGACGGCAAGACGCCGCACCCCCGCCGGCGCGCGACGACGATCTCCTCGCCGCCCTCGCTGCCGAATTCGCACTTTTTTCCCGTCCCGTTTGGTGGCAAGGACGTGGTGGTGCCGGTGATCTGGCGGCGGGGCGGGCTGGACGCGGCGTGGGTGCGCGCGCTGGTGACGAGCGATTTTTTGTTCGTGGCTGCGGAGAGGGAGAGGTATGACCTTGCGCGGGGGGTGGTGGAGGTGCGGCGGCGGCAGGGCGTGGACGCGGGCGAGGAGGCGGAGTGGGAGGAGATGTTCGGCCGGGGGGTTTATTATGCGAATATGGTAAGCATCTGGTATCGATTTCCGGCGGGCTTGGCTTATTGTGTGGTAGTCTTTTGACGACCTGATGTACATCTCGCGGGATGTTTCGCCGACGACCGGGCGGCCATACGTTTCTCTTCATGTTCTCCAGTCGGCGTTGTGGACGCAGTCTGTCTTAAGACACCAGATAACCGCGCGACCGGCTGGGACGCCGTCGCCGCCCTCGTCGCCCGGGCAAAGGGACAGGGAGCTCGGGGTGACGGTCACCACCGCCGAGATCCGCACCGCGCCCTCCACCGACTTGGGCGGGGAGCAGCGCTACTTCCCCATCCCCGCGGACTCGAGCGTGCGCATCGGCGACACGAGCGCGCTCGAGCACGCGTCGATGGACGAGCTGTTCGCCGCGCCTCTGGCCGAGCCCGCGGACCCGAAGAAAGTCTCGCGCCTGCCCACGACGGAGCGCACGTTCTTCGGCCTCCTCTCCCCCCCCTCCCCCGCACAGGCGCGCTGGTCGCCGTTCCCGCCGTTCCGCTTCGGCGTGGAGTTCTGGGACGTGGACGCGCTAAGGGAGAAGAGCCGGCTGCACAGCCAGACGGTGTGGTACGCGGGGAGCTTGTTTAATGTGTACGTGCAGGTGGTGCGGAAGAAGGGCGTGCCGGGGGTGCAGCTGGGCGTGTACCTGCACCGGCAGAGCAGCGTCGACCCCGTGCCGCCAAGGAGCGCGCCGGTGCTGGCGGAGAGGGAGAGGGAGCGCGGGCACGACCGGCGGGTGTCCGCGCCGAACGCGAGTACGGGCGTGCACGCGAGCCCGAGCCTCCCGGCGATCGGGAGCGCGCTGAGCAGGAGCACGACGCCGAGCTCGACGGCGACGTCGAGCAGCGGCCCAGTCTCGGCGTCGCTGCCGGGGTCGTCGTCGGCGAACACGGTGCCCGCGACGGCGCCGCCGGTGATGCCGCCGCAGGCGTACCGCGACCCGCGCGGCGCGGTCTCGGCGTACTTTACGATCTCGTGCGCGAGCGCGACGGGCGCGAGTTTGACGCAGTTTACGAGCGCGCCGGATACGTTTAGCGTGAGCCAGAGCTGGGGGTGGAAGAGCAGCAGTTTGAGGACGGAGGAGTATATTGAGGTGGGCGCGGACCGGGCGTTGGGGAGGGAGGTGAGTTTGAGGGCGACGGTGGTGCTGGGGGTGGTGTAGATGGCCGCTTTCGACGGTGGCTTGTCTTTCTTACTGTGCATACCCTTGGCTTTCGTATGTCCATTTTATTGTTTAGTTTATACACGTGCTTTTCAGGTAGTATAGGTTACTCTCCGTCTGGCGGATATAGGTTCCGGAAATATGCATCCCCTCTCTAATTTTGTGTATTCACTTAGCGTTTCACCATGTGTATCATTTACTTCCTTTTGTTCATTCTGCGTATCAGTAGACTCTGTGGAGGGAGAGATGTTGCCATGTCTATAATCGAATATATCTGATTGAAGACTTGTCAAAGCACTCGCAGGCTGATGGGAGATGTCCGAGGCAATTCGGACAACTTGCTTCCCGCCACCATGTCGTTCAGTCTGCACTCAATATCTCTTGCTCCGATATTCCGAGCCCATATACCGCCTGTTAGTACTGGTGTAAGAGGCACCAGCACTCTGCGATGTTATGTTTTAATCTCGACTGGTGTCGTCATACAGCCAGCCGCCTGTCTGCGAGAGACAGGTTGGCTGGCATAGATGACAGGCGGCTGGCTGTATGGTTGAGTCTGCCAGCCACCGCCAGCCGCCATCGAAAGTGTATAAAGACCCCTCCCATCTGACCCGTATCCTCCATAACAACAATGGATTATACTTCAATATCTGCTTCTTCTTACACTGGTACAACGAGCTTCCTCTCGGTGTCCGAGCTCATCAACATCTTCAGCCTCTCGCACACGCTCTCGAGTGTCGCTCTTGCTTGGCGACGGCTACTCTCCCTCCTCTTTGGGTACTTGGCAATTCCCCAGCTTTCGGCGCCTCCGCCTCGGCTTCTCTTGGACGGCCCCCCCGCTGGCTCATACCCGAATGACACGGAGATCAAGATGCTCAACTTCTCGGACACCACCGGGTTATGCTTCGTCGTACTTTGTGTTGGTGTACTGTCGGTCATATGGTTACGTGCTACAAGGACAACCTCGCGCTTTCAGTCGGCTCCAGATGAGCTTAGTCCCATTCTGGAGTCGACACTTAAATCAATTACCCAGAAGAATATACAATCAAACAATATACAATCAGTAAGCCTAATGTCAGCTTCCTCTTTCAAGACATTCACCGATATCTTTGTTCCCAGTCTCTGCTTGAAGAGGACCATCATGACGGCTCTACGAGCACTGCGCTTCACCGCGCATCCTTCCCCGCCTTCATCACTATACCCGCATATCTCAATTCCTCCATATCGACAGAGACTACGCTCCCCGGTCTCTTACAATTCGACAATGGTCAGGTCCTGAGACCTTTGGCAGCCTCCTCAGGTGTTGCGCGCAGGACATCCAGTCTCTCGGTAGGCCTAATTTTGGATTAGTATCTCGTCCAATCATTTCTGATATCTTCTTCGTCAGTGTGTGCTCAAAGGGGACCATCATGTCGGCCCTGCGAGCCCTGCTCATCACCGCACGTCTACGCGCACATGCACCATCAGGCCCAAATACCCCAACTCTCACATTTTGACTGAGACTACGCTCCCCGGTCTCCTGCAAAGCAATGGGCCCATAGGTTGTGTTTTACCAACTTCAGCATCCATAGTATGCCCTTCCATTCCATTGTGATTCCTCTAAACATCTGATGTCGTGTCTTATAGTGCAGTCCCGAATCCTCCAATGCCCGCTTGACATCTGAAATTTCCGACCTCCCGGTCCCGACTGAGACTACGCTCCCCGGTGTCTTACAGTCCGACGGTCGTAAATGTTGTGTTCCACATGCTTCGACTCTCCTGGTGTGTACTAGCATTCTGATTTGCTTGAGTGTCCAATGCGTAGGGTGTTGCTGATTCGTTGAATGTTCGGCAGACGCCCGAAACTATTGACTCCTACACTCCGACTGAGACTACGCTCCCCGGTCTCCTACAAAGCAACAAACCTATGTCTGATGTCCCACTCATTTCGGCCCGTATGGTAAGTGTTCGCACCTTGTGTTCTCTCCATATCTAACATCATGTCTTATAGGGGCAGAAGCCCGGATTCTTGAATGTCCTGCCAGCACCTGAAATCATCAACTCTCACATTCCGACTGAGACTACGCTCCCCGGTCTCCTACCAAGCAATGGGCCCGTAAGCTGTGTTCTACCAGCTTCGGCTCCCATAGTAAGCCAATCCATCCCATCGTGATTCCTCTAAATATCTGACATGTGTCTTGTAGCACAACCCCGAATCCTCGAATGCCCGCCTGGCATCTGAAATCCCTGACTTCCCCATCTCGATTGAGACTACGCTCCCCGGTCTCTTACAGTCCAGTGCTCGTAAACATTGTGCTCCACGTACTTCGACTCTCCTGGTGAGCACACTAGCACTATGATTTTTTTGAGTGTCTAATTTGGAGGATGTTGCTGATTCCTTGAACGCTCGGCAGACGCCCGAAACCTTTGACTCCTACGTTCCGAATGAGACTACGCTCCCCGGTCTCTTACAGTCCAATCGTCGTAAATGTTGCGTTCCCCAAACTTCGACTCTCCTGGTGAGTACTAGCATTGTGATTCTCCTGATTGTCTAATGCATCCAATGTTTCTGACTCCTTTGATGTTCACTAGTCACCCGAAATCCATGATTCCTACATTCCGAATGAGACTACGCTCCCCGGTCTCTTAGTACCCAATGGCCGCAATGGTCCCATTCCACAGCGTTCGGCTACCTCAGTGAGTAATTGCATTGCCAATCCTGTCAATGTTTAACATCATGTATTATAGAGCAACCCCACTTCCCCTGCGCGCCCTCCTCTCCCGTCTTCCTCTCCGAACTTCCGCCTGCCCACTATAGGCGCTATGCAAGGATCCCCGACTGGCTCGGGCAAGACTTCTTCGGTCGCCACAACCCTCTCCTTCGCGTCCAGACATATCAAAGAGAACCTCCCTCACGACATTGACGAGCAGGCACTCATAAACAGATTACGGGAGCGGAAGGTGCATATGGACAACTACTTCAAACGACTGCAGGACGGTATACGCGAAGGCCGTGCTAGAAGACACTCCCTCAAAGAACTGCGGGACAGGCAACGAGAAAGTGAGAAGAGCACGGTGGCGCTGGATCGACAGGAGCGAAGGAGAAGTACAGGCGCCATATGCACACGATCGCAGGACAGGATTCAGGAACAAGACGCAAGCAAGGCACCGCTGGCTCGACCGCCTTTCGACGATGTTCCGGATGAAAACTGGTCTCCGATCGCAGGACGACACTCTCAGCGCGGGCGCAACCACAACTCGGGCGACACACTAGCTAGGGCAAGCACTATCCTCTCCACCACCACCAACACACCGCGCACGGAGGAGAAGAAGGGGACGAGGGTTCGCAAGAGAAGGAAGAAGGCGATGCCGATGATGCGCGGAGAAGATTCGCTACGGGAGGACGATGATGCACAGGCTGCTCGCGACGACCACCTCTGGATCGACTTTGGCGCCATCAATCGGCGGCGGACGCCACGCTGGGAGATTCGTAACAGGCTTACGTTGGAGGAGAACGGTATTACCTTGACGCCGCAAGCTCTTGAAGAGAAGAATCGGCAACTCAAGGAACAGGAACTGTATCTTCCCCCACTCCCGGATCCGCCATCGCTGGAGTTATCTTGTGAACAAGAGGACGATGATTGGTAGGAGTCTATTTAGTGGTCGATGACTGTAATGTTTAAACATCCGAATGACTTGTAAGACTGTATCGATTTGTATCCCGTACCCGGAATGCCTGTGTATTTGACTGAATTCGAATGTGAATAAATTTTAGATTAAACCGTAGCTCACTCTCATACTTAAAACCACTGGGTCCGTATGTATGCGCCACTTGGTCTGAATGCGGTTCAGGAGATGCCGAATCCGGAAGCAGGTATATACTGGACATCCGTGCTGGCCGTTAACGCGTTGCTACTCGACAATCAGATAGTGTCTCTTCCTTCTCCGCAGTCTGATATATCTCTAAACCCGCTTGAGGAAGAGCAACAAACAGGTTGAAGGAACCAGCGCTCCAGCGATGCGACAGGCTTGCGCGAGAATATCGGATGGATGAACGTCCACCTGTTAGGACAACGCGTCAAACAAGGGCTTGAAGGAGAAAAACCTCAAAAGAAGTGTAAAGTTTTCACAAGCTGCTCTCGGGGAAATTGAAATTGTGAGTCTGATATGTACTAGCAGTCCCTGACTGACGTGAAGTGCAAGGCTACAGGACGTCTGAGTGATGATATTGCGTCAAATAATGGCATTTTTGTCTGATCCTCCACGAAAGGTTTATGCTCGAGAGAAGGATGAAGTGACCACACTAATAGCAGACCTCCTCACCAACGCGTCAGCCGATGCTCCAGAAGACTGTTTCTTAGCCTCCGCTCCCATCCGATAAGTAGCAAAGCCCACACAACGCAGCAGCAACCTAGTCTCCCACATTTGATCACGACCCTCTTTTCAAAGGATTCAGAAGCACAGTCAACATCAGCGCTAGCATCACCCAGCCGAAGGTCAAGATGATCGACCTGCAGTCGAATGGGGCTACAGGCGATAGCGCAATTGCTACGATCGTTTCGGATAACATCTGGCCCACAACTGTCGTTAGCGAAGCTCAGTGGCGTCTAACGAGTCCTGTCGTTGGAGGCGAAGGAGTGATCAGGGTCTCCGCGAACTCATTATCTTATCAATAACTCGCTGACTGTCTAGTACTTTATGACCCAGTCATCTTCCCTCCTTATCCCCTCACACCCCAATGTCGACCCCACCACTGCCCTCGACGTCGCTGCACACCTTACGTGTGTGCCCGACGCTCATGAACTCGTCCTGCGCGTGGGCCTCCGACTTGAAGGACTTGATGGCGCTGTATAACTGCAAGTGGACAGGCGCGGTCGTGTGCAGAACAGCGACGCGGCATGGGTTCAGGGAGGGCGAGGAGCACGGGGTGAGTGTCCAATATTGCCTCAAGACACCTGTCTTGGAACTGGGTTACTATAAGATAGAACTACCGTGGAGGTAATCGATAGTCACTGCGTGATCAAGTGGAATGTGGCTATGGAAGAACCACGAGCCATCGGTCCAGGTATATTCGTATCCTCACTTTCTCTTTATACCTCTACATCTCCAGAAAATAGAGCCAAGTCTGACTAACCTCATTTCCTTCGTTATGGACCAGGTTGTATTCGGCAAAGACATGTCAGATGCAACTCTGACAACCCTCAACACTTATGGCTACGCCCCCTCTCCGCTCTCCCAATACCTGACCTGGATCAAGCAAGTGTTCTCCAATGCGCCTCCTTCTACAAATCCATCCAAGCCCTTCATCATCAGCATAACCTCCAACGACCCCAGAGAGCTCAAAGAAATGATTGAAACCATCCAGACCTTCCGCCGCGAAATCGGTGACATCCCTTCCTCCTCTTCCTCTTCCTCCCCCTCCTCCTCCCCTTCCAGTTCGACCTGCCGCATCGGCATCGAACTCAACACCTCCTGCCCTAACATGGGCCCCTCGCATCCACCGCCTTCCTACACCCCCACGCTCCTCCTCCCACTCCTCACCGTCCTCGCAGACGCATTCAAGGCGGACCGGACCCTCACCATCGGCCTGAAGCTCCCGCCGTTCGTATACCGCGGGCAGTTTGACGCGATGATCGGCGCGACGCACATGTTTACGTTCAGATCCCCGGAGAGCGGAGAGGAAACGAATCCCTTTGCGTACTATGCGTCGACGAATACGCTGGGATCGGCGCTGATGTTCAATGACATGTCGCATATGGACGCACCGTCGTTTGTTCCTCCACAAACGTCCTCTTCAGAGTCGCCATCGCCGTACGCGCTGTCAATAGGTGGTCTCGCCGGCGCGCCATTACATCCGCTGGCGCTCGGCAACGTCTTCACGTTCAGGTCTCTACTGGCGACCTACCCCTCGCCCGCGATCCGGCGCATCAAGATCGTGGGCATCGGTGGTGTCGTTGGCGGGGACGGCCTAAAACGTATGCAAACGGCCGGTGCATCTGTCGTGGCGTGTGCAAGTATTTTTGGGAGGGAGGGTGTCGCCGCGTTCGTGCGGATCGCGAGTGAAGTTGGGTGGAAAAGCGCCGAATAACTTGGATTACATTGCTCTTGTAGTAGATAGCCCGAGGGTTTGGTGTAAATGGAACTTCTGCTGGTCTTCATGTTGCTGCACACTAGTGAGACAAGTAATGAGTGTCCAGAAATAAGGGCAAATATGGATAAATGTTCGGAAGCTTCTGAGCATGTGCACTGAACTTTGCGAACATGTATCCATATTTGCCCTCATGGGCCAGATCTAACGTCGCAAAGGAGTACAACATACAACATCTCTCGCACGGTGCAGGACGAGTTCGCCGCACACTCATTCCAAAAAGGCCTCCGCAGCGCAGAAGGCGGGCAAGTTCAAAGCGGAGATCGTCCCGGTGAAGGTGAAGTGGACGGGAGAGGAGAAGGATATCGTGGTGGATGCGGACGACGCGACCGACAAGATGAAACTGGCTATATAAATGTGCATTTTCACCGGTTGCGATACACCAGGATACGTGGTGAAAAGTACTACGCATTCACCACGTTGCCTGGTTTTATTAACTAGTTTTCCGGGTTACGAACGTGGTGAATTTAACCCGTTCGCGGGTCCCCAGTAACGCCATTGATTGGCACAAAGGTGTCGAGATGAGACCGCGCCATCAGCTCTAAAACATAGAATTATGCTTGCGCTAAAGAGTGCTCAAGATATCAAGAAACTTGCGGCCCTAAGCAGATGCATCACTGCTCGGATACAAGAAATTTATCGAGTCTCTTCCTGAGCGGATGATCAGCCCGAACCCCGCAAGTCCTCAAGCACATAGCCAGCTCATTTGCCAGCCTTCTTCTCTCGTCCTCATCCCCACCCTTAGACTCCAGAAGCTCCTTCACAGATCTTGCCAATCTGCCCTTGGGACCAGGGCTCTTATCCCCATTCGAGGGAGGAGGCCTCTTGTTCTTGCCGCCCTTCTTCTTCACTTTCGGTATAGCCAAGAGCGGTTCGATACAATCGATCCTAAATCTTCTGTACGCCAGTGAGAGCAGCGGGACAACTCTGTCTGGGGGACTGGCCGCCTCGGCGTACGATTCAGCTTGAGCAAGGAGCTCGGCCGACCCGCCGTCCACGTACCCCCACTTCCTTAGCTCCTCCGTCCTGCGCTCCTTCAGCCTCTGCGAGATCTTCTCGCGGTTGTCCCCCTCCGTGATCGTCTTCGCGACCGCGTCGAGCACATCGTTGAGGCGCAGCCACCCGCGGTCCTCGTCCACCGCGCGCTTGACGTAGTGCCGGTTCACGTAGTTCAGCAAGCGATGGACAGACCGCGCGCCCGCAGCGTAACGGTTGAAACACGGTATGAGGTAGTGCACGAGCGTCGAGTCATCGTGCGGCGTCCCGAGGAGCACCTCGTGCGCGGCATTGCCCAGGTAGTCGTCCAGCTGCTGATACAGATCCATCCCGCTCTGCGCAGTTGTGCCCTTGCCTTTGGGCGACGGCGGCGGCGCGTACTGCACCTCGGTGGACCTGCTGGTGAAATAGTTGTAGACGGCCGTGTGGATGCCCATGTGATATGCCGGGTCGATAGCGGGGGCCTTGTGGAGGTCGTTGGTCGGGGAGCGAAGTATGTGGTTGAGCGCGGGGGTCATGTATCCCCACAGAGCGGGAAGCGAGGCAGAAGGGTTTGCACTTCCCGTTGCTGGGTTTGCCATGAGTAGGACTGCTGCAGGTTTTACCCCGCCATTTTCGCTAGAACTGCCGTTCGAGCTATCCGTCATTGCGATTAATCAGTCGCTGAGACCTGATGCGACGCGCCCGTTCGAACGAAAGACAGTGACTCGCGCAACGAAAGCACCACGGAGGCGTTTGCTTCAAGCTGAGCTGTTATCGACGTATCAAGGTTTGCGCTAGAACGCTTCGACTGAAGACCCGTCGGTGTTGGCAAGCGGAAGTATCTTACCATTTCTTACGCGCGCTGTCCAAAAATATATGTTGGGCATTGATTGGCTCCCAGCTTCGCCGGCCTAGCCACAGTCCTGCGAATGTTGGTGGGGATGCCATACAAGCACAGGTGACTGCTGCGGAACGTGTTCCATTGCATAGAATTCGATACGCAACTTATGCGTGTACAACATAAATAAATAACAGTTAGATCGTCTAAAAGGCACGGCGACGAGCAAGTCGATTGATCGTGGCGTCGAAAGGCCTCCCAAGGCAAACGGAGCGTCCTTCCTACATCAGGAAACACGTAGAAGCCGCTGTAGGTCAATATAGGTCATATACGACGCCGAGGTATTTTGGTTTCCCCCCCTCCGTATAGGTCTGTATAAACACGGCTTGTATATCAGAGGCGTCGAAGGCATATAGTGGTAGGTCAGTAGGTCATGTAGGTATATAGCTGATGGCTTGTAGCTTTCGTAGTCATGCATGGTTCGGTCATATAGGACTTATGGCATAGTAGATATCATTCTAAATAAAGAGATTTTTCCATACATTCACCACTTTACAGAACACACGAACACATCTTATTCACTATCGTATTCGGCGCCGTTCAATTCCCATTCCCTCCTCGCCGCTTCATAGTCGTCTTGCACGAACATTTCAACCTCAGCTCCGCCAGTCTCAGGGACCTTCGCATAAGTGCTAGACGACTTTAGTCAGTAGATGTAGCAGATCATTGAGAATACATACCGTGCACGGCTCAACAGATTGACGCGAATCCTCGACACAATATCTAAATCCTTCGTGTTTGCCTCAAATCTCTCAAGCGCCGTAAGCTGCTGATCAAACTTCTCGGAATAGGCGGTTTCCGTGAACTGGATGTCACACCGCTGGCCGGTGATCCATTCCTCAAGCACACACTGAACCTAAGGAGACAGTCAGCACAGAACAATGAATATCGGATGGACTTACCACTGTTAAGACGAGTGCAATAGTCATGATTGGTATACCTCTCTGAGCACGGACACCGCGACGCTCCATCGAGACCTTCGACACGAAATACTCTGCGCACATCACGCCTTCATCAGATCTGTTGGCATACCATGTCTCATTAATGACCGCCTAGATAATCGGATGCATATATGCACCCTAACGCTACGCTAGGTCCTAAAGATAATGTCAGTGGCTGAAACTCATCGGATCATATGACATACCTTGAATACGAAGCTGTTGCCCTGCAACAACTTAGCAACCTTATCACGCATCTCCTGAGGTTCCGGCTTTTGTGTTGCATCGTAGAGCTGGAATAGGATGGGCACCAAGGTGCGGCACTTGGTCTTGACTTCACCACGCAACTAGGAGCCACGGGCGGTAATCTTCTGTGTAGTTAGAAAGCGCATGTCCGGGTCACGTAGCACAAATAACAACTCACTATAGCGCTGATTTCATCCGTGAAATCAACTTCGACACCCTTCACACCGCAAGCCTTCGCCCATGCAGCCTCGGTTGAGTCTGGGTAAGGCCAGTCCGTCGCAATGAGGCTTCGGAAGTGGTGTTGAGCAAGCGAAAGTAGCGCCTGCTCAAGCTGCGTGAAGTCATCTTTGGTGAGTCGCCCACTGACTACCCACCACAGCGACCTTAACTAAGTTCGCCATAGTCAGAGGTTGGTGGCGAAGTCGTATAATGAGGAAGGGATTTATGTAGATGGAAGTTGAATATTCAGCCGTAGTCACTAGGGATGCCCCAGAATAATGTAGTAGCTGGCAAAAATGCCGGTGCTTGTCCCGTTTCTCCTGCAATATCAACAGTGCGGCATAAAAATTCGAAAGAAGCGACGAGACTCATTTGACACTGATGGGCGAAACTAGATCGTTCCCCAGGATCATTCGCGGTTGACTGGAAAGATGGAAATTTGCAAACATGGTATGGGGTGCCGTGGTTGAAAGAGTCAATTTCAAGGGTCGATTTTGGGTGTACCCGGTCTATTATGACAGTTGCCATAAGCAGCGATTTGATGGAAGAGAGAGCTCTGCTTCCTCTCATACGAGCTACTTCTCGCCATCATCCTCTCGCACGGTCTGCAACGTCGACTCTTCGACCCGACGACGCCGCTTTGCTGGCAGTAACCGTCCACCGATGCTGCAGGCGGCTTGGGCGTAGTGGCGTGTTCTCTCACTTTGTACTTAACTGGTTCCTGGTGATCACGCTAGCTCCCGCGGTGCAGAGTCCACTCTAGTTCCGGCACAGGTCGCTACTGTCGGACATGGCTAGCAGCAGTGGCTATCCTCTGGATAGAAATAGGCCGTCGTCTTCCGAGGTCTCATCATCGTCCCTAGTGTCTCAGGAGACCTTCCAGACTGCATATTCATCGAGTCCTGATGAACCCCAGGCATCAGGATGGTCAACACCATCACCTCTCTCGCCAACATCTGTTCGCAAGGCCATCTCAGTCGACTCTTTTGCCCACACCAAGCATGATCTCGCGAAGCATTCCTCCGCCCGCATCCGAGAGCGTAACACCATTGCTGAGCATACATCTGCCTCGAGTTCCACAGAGCACATGAGGAAGAGTGAGAACTGGGAGGGATCACAGCGCACTCCGATGAAGCGTAAATTCAGGCCCGGTTCGCTCTCAGGACTACAGCCTGCGGCGTTCGTCAGTCCTATCCCAGGCTTGAGTTGTGATCCTGAAGTCTACAGCATGATGACTTCCGTCTACGAGATTCCTCCCAAGATATCAATCGCTGTGATTGGCACTCGAGGTTCTGGAAAGACGACGCTTATCCGCGAAGGGCTGAAGATGCACGGCTTGTCGGATCCTGCACAGGTGTCCATGCTGGTGCGTTCGATCGGTAATCTAGATTGTTAGTCCAAGCAGATGCATTGCCCTGAGCTTCACTAACTATGTCCGGACCATACAGACACGTTCTACGCCGCAAGGATGCCCCATGTACCCATGGGACCGACGACAACGATCGGCATCAAGGAGATTGACCTAGAAGATCTCCGAATTGAGGCCACCAGCGAAGCCTTGCCAGCGCAGGCTCTTTACATCTCGGGTGTAGTAATCTGTTACGACAGTGCCGACAGCCGTACATATCAGCACATAGAAACACTCCTCAGTGCGTCGATCACGTCCGTCTCTCATGCAGCGGGCTAAAGGACTGATATAATGTATCGTGTTTATAGGCGGATTTAAGGATTTGAAACTTCCCACGGTCTTGGTAGCATGCAAGTCGGATTATGAGCCAGAGGTAGACCCCCACGAGAGCCTCGCTATTGCGCAGGACTATCATGCTGGCTTTGTTGAGGTGACGAGCAATCACGAGAGCGGCAAGGAGCGAATGCACCGTTGTTTCGAGTGGATTGTTCATACGATAGTACAGAAACAACGTTCGCAGCATTCACCATCTCCTCCAGGGGTTTGCTGTTGATCAGATATTACTCATAGAACTAGATCTGGATGAGTCGTCCAGCACAGAAAACACTGTGTCACTCGACGAGCCGAATTACCCGTCACCACCGGCCATGAAGAGCTCGTCTTCCGATATCGCGCCGCGGCTGTCGACGGTGATCTCGCCTGCATCTGGATCGGTAGTCTCCCACAACCTTCCGAGGTCATGGTCAGGGGATGAGCTGGGATTTACAGGTCGCATCTCGCCACAGACTTCTCGCGCAAGGCCTTTGGATGCGCCGTCGAATATGTCTGATACAAAAGGCCCCCATGGCCTGAGGTCTGAGTCTCTTGAACGAGATTCACTCCAAGTGCAGATCAGTTCGAATAATTTCCTCGGTAATGCCCCTCCGCCGTCACGGACGGAGTCAGAACGGGATCGGTAAGCGTCCAGGAGGTCATGTTCCTGGGCGGAGGCGATACTCACGATTCTATAGTGGGCCCAGTCCATGGGCAACGTTAGAACAAATTCTTGATAAGTTATTGTTTTTAGCTGTCTCAGGAGACGGTGAGCTCTCTACCGTTCGAGATAAGGACTGTCCTTAATTGCCAACAGACCCTGCGTTCATCTCGCAGTTCCTTCTTACCTACCGTCGCTTTGCAAACCCCAGGAGCGTCCTGCTGGCTATGCAGAAACGCATGCGTCAGCTGGATCAGCTCCTCTCGGATCCTCTTCTCGCATGTTTCGCTCAGCTGAGGTACGTCATCTACTTCTGGGAGTAAAGGAATTGTCTCATTTTCTGCAGAATTTGCCATCTTCTTGGTACATGGATCCAAGACTATCCCTATGATCTCGCCGTGCCCGGAAGTGCTGGTGCACTCTCTGCCGTCGTTAAGTCTGTAATGTCTAAGTCCCATCTCTTACATTATGCCGCCGACTTTCTTCCTTTCCTCGAAGTCCTACCTAATCTAGTCGATCGAGACATTGACTGGGCGTTGAAGACCAATGACTTGCCGGATACGAGTGATGACTCGTACAGTACTTCCGACGAGGAGGGCCTAGAAATATCCCCCGTTGTGCGAGAATCGCCAGATAGCCCGCCTGCTCCAGTGAGATCCTCTGGTCTTGATAGAGACCGGAGACCGAGTTTGCCGCTCACGGCGAAGGCGCTTGTCATGCCTAATACCCCGTTGAGCGACGGCTTCGGATCAGATGCATCGAACGCGTCCACGAAGATTATTATCAAGGAGCTGCATAAGATCTGCCAAGATTTGAGTCTGTTGGATTCGAAGGACATTGCGCAAGAAATAACGAGATTAGAGGTCAAATTGTTCCTCCAGATTGAGGTATGTTTAATATGGCATCCATAGCTGACTCTACTAAGCTCGTTCCAGCCCCGTCACTGGCTGCAACACGTCTTCGTGTCCGGGAGGAAGGATCCCGAGACCGATCCCATTGCTCGGTTCAACAAGGTTTCAGAACACCTGGCCCAATGGTTCGTTTGTTAGTAATAACTCGCCTTGGTATTCTATTGACAATATTGTTCGACAGGGTTGTTTCGCTCATCTTGTGTCACGACAGACCCCGGGCTCGGTCGCGGCAAATTGAACGATTCCTTGAGATTGCGACATGTCTGCGTCGGCTGCAAAACTACTCCGCCGTTCGTTCTATCATCGCCGGTATCAACAAGTGTGGAATGGACGACCAGAGTATGGATCTGCTGAAGAAATCTACTTCGCACTATAAAGTCCTACAATCCTATAGCCGGCTATTCCAGCAAAGTGGAGGACACCAAGCTTACCGGATGGCTCTGAAGAATACGAAGGGAGCATGCATACCTTCCCTGTACGTGTTTGGTCGCTTTCCCATATACACTTCACTCATGTCAGAGCCTCGTTCAGTGCGGTACATCTTTCAGACCTCATTCGTACTCATGAAGGCAACCCTGACGTTAGTCCTAATGATACGAACCTGATTCATTGGGGCAAATTCCATCTCATGGGCAAATTCATTCGAGGCATCCGGCAGCGCCAGGTCCAATGCGAGGATGAATACAACTTCCCGGAGCGCGCTCACATCAGGGACTTGTTGATGAAGGAATATCTTATGGATGAAAATGTGAGACTTCGTCGCCTGGTTCCCACTGCATCCGCTTACGCGATCTCTCTCTAGCTGCAAAGGATCCGCATTGGTGAGGCGCCGTTTGATCTGGGTGCTCTGGACGATGTGCAATCCTCCGCGACCAGACCTGTGTCTCGAGATATATCAAATGACCCCGCGCTCATTAAGAAAATCTTTGGCTTCGCATAGTATATATTTCACGGACGGTTATCTTGGCTTACTTGTGTCACACTTCCTTGTCGACTATCATGTTATGATTGCTAACTGGGGATCTCCCGAGCTAACTTATTGATCTTGTTTTATTACCTGCGATATTTTGTATTGGCTTCGCACTTCGGATGGAGTCCATTGTTTCGTGTTAGTATTCAGTGATAGATTTGAAGTATCGATTATTCCTACACTCTGTTATGCTGCTCTTACCATACAAAACACACCTGCTATGATTAGATATCGCACAACAACTTCAGACAAATCCACCAAAGCCCTGATTGCATCGAGCATCGCGAGTGCGAATATGACTAGTCGTCCAAGAATTCCTTAGACATGTCTGCAAAGGCTGCAGTGCCTACGCCGAACAATCCGAGTTGTTCAACGCAAGCAGCAGCCTGCCGATATAGTTGCTCTAAAGCAGGATGGGATGGCATGCCCTGTGATTCTATGGTGACAAGGTGTGAGATTCCAGAGATACGCCCACAAAGTTAATACGCACTCAGGATAGCTATATTCAGCTCGTTAGCAAGGGCAGCTTTGGCTTCGGGCCCCACGATCTCGACAATCTCTGGGCCCGCGCTTGCAGGATCATCATATGCCACTATCCCGAAAGCACGCTTGAACAAGGTCTGCACTTCAGGCCGACTATCTAGCTTGTAATCTGACCGCAGCTTCTGACCATAGCTCAGGGCGGACGTCAGAGCAGACTGATATTCGGACGAGGCACGACTGATGGGAGGAGGAGCTCTGGGCGTGATCGCCGAGTATCCAGACCCGCCACTGCCATTCGTTGCACTCATACCGCTCAAGCCTTGCGATGAAAACCCGTTCGTTCCAGGTGCAGGCATCGGCAGCGCATCCGAGTCGTCAATATCCATCGCGTTCACACCAAGGACATCATCCTCCCTCTCGCGACTCTCCTCCCTCTCCCGCTGCTCCTCCTTCATCCGCTTCATTGCTTCGCTCGCCTGCAACACGAGCTCGACGAACTTCCGACATTTCAACTTCACCAACATCAAGCCCTCGTCCTCCGCGAGCACCTTCGGGAACTGGCGCACTGTCTTCTCGACCGCGGTGTCAATATTGCCCGCCGCAACCGCGTTTACGATGCATAGCCGCGCGTCGAGATCGTCCATATATTTGGTTGAGGACGGGGATGGCGAAGAGGAAGAGGGGATACCGAATAGATTCGAAGATGAAGACGGGCTGGTTAGATCGTCCATGATCATGTCTTCGTCGATCACGCGGGAGGCAGCAGGTACAGGTACCGGCACCGGTGCTTTACCCCCGTCGAGCACATCTCCTGATGCCTGACGCTCGAACTGCGTCTTAAAGGCACGTGCAGTCTTCGCATAACCATGGTGCTCAAGGTACTCAAGTACCAGCCTCCCCAGCGGCGCTCTCACTGCATCATTCTCGTCCGTATCCACCTCCTTGCCCTCAGTATTGATAGGCAGAGGGCGCTCCGAAGAATCGAACCTGCCGAGCAATGCTTGCGTGATCGGTGTGCTCTGTATGCCTGCCCATGCAAGATTGCGCTGCTGCTGTACGTAGTCGTCAATATCAAACATGAAGGGCTCGTGTCCAAAGTTAACGCGAATGGCTTCGGTCTGCTGCCGCAGCGACACACAAGGGTAGACGTCACAGGCCTTCCCGACACCCTCGAAGACGTTACCTGCCGTTGAAGTATGAGTTACAAGATAGAGAATACTATTGCGAAACCTCTCGTAGACAATGTATTACGCACCCAAGAACCTCCCGTTCCGAGTGAAGAAGGCCCTATACTGTGTAAAGTCGATGCCACACCCAATCGTGTCATGATCTAAAGGAATTCGGATTCGAGACCGGATAACTCATCATGACAAGAGTTGTAGGCGCCACTGGACGTACCTTCGAACCTAGGGCCATACGGAGTCCCAGTCTTGTCGGCCGCAAACGACAGACCGTCTTCGCCTCGATAACCCCACGAATGGGATTCCCAGCCAGGTATGCGTGCTAAACGAACTTGTCCGGAAGCCAGCCTATACAAGCATTAGTATTTGCACGGCTTCTACGGAAAGAGATGTGCCTCTAACCCAACGGTGATTCCCCTGGTGTCAGTTGCAGGCAACATTAGAGGGCAGGAAGGAGATATAAATCTGCTGACGTACCCTCTAGAACCCTTGGTCAAAATCTTCACCTCGTAGTAGTATATGCCACAGGCAGGTGGTATAGGATGATTTGTCCTTGCAGCAGCAGCCTCTTTGTCCGGGATTGGTGCCCCTGCATATCACATACAAGATTTTAGTACTACCGCTTGCCAGACGTAGATCCGGATAACTTGTGAAACATAGTATAGTAGACACACACCGTTGAAGCTTAATTCACGACCATTGCTCGAGACACTCAATGCGGGGTTGCGATCCTGATCGCTCCATCTCGTAGGCAGTCTTAAAATTGGACTACTGGAAATCAAAACCGAAGGCGGGAGACCCAACTCCCTCGGTGGTGTGCTCTCATCCTCGCTATCCGTTCCAGGTGTAATCTCCCGCTGCTTCATATGCGGCCACACAACACTCGGCATACCCGTCGACGCCTCAGGGTTCGCATAACGGCTCGGTGGGAGAGATGGCGGGGCTTCAGTTTGCAACAGATGACGGAGAGAGGAGTTTGCAAGATACGACGGTGGCGCAAAGGCTACGACAGATGGGGACGATGCAGCAGGGGTAGGACCGTTGCCGCCCAATGGCGTTCGATAGGAAGCAGGCCGCCCGGGCACGCGGCTCGTGGTACTGTTTGCGAGACTGCGGCGCCTCTGGAGGCCTGGCGAGGTGTGCGCGGGAGAGCCGTCGTCGACGCTGCGAGAGGGTCCTATGCCACCATTGGGTCGGATTCGTCTCGGCTCGACGGGGCTCACCGACGACGTAAAGGGAGGGTGTGGCATAGTGAAGGATCGAGAAGGCGTATGCCTTGATGATGATGGACTGGCACCGGCAAGGGTGACATGTCCTCGAACCCCGACACCTCCTACAGAGCTGGTGGGTCGGGAACGAGATAGAGACCCTGGGCTAGTTCCGAAGGACAAAGGCAGCGCGCCTTCAATAGTTCGGGGTATGGGAATACTGGCAGAACGGTTCGAACGACCGTGACTCGACATTGTAGCCGGGATAAGGGCGAGCTATGAACATCCGCAAGGACCAGCACTCAGTGACCACTAGTATGATACATCCCATGAATTATGGACTCTCAATGCTTCACTCACCTATTATACAGAATCACTCACTCTAGCAGGGCTATAGATCTAAAACAATTCTCCCCGCAGCGAGCTTGTATAGCGTGTGTGGGAGCCCGAGCAGCGGCGACCTTTCCCCGATGTCGACAAGTGCAGGACTTTCGAGCACCCTTCAACCACGTCAGTTAATACAGTACAGAGGACCTGCTGGAGTAGAGGAACTGCTGAGAGAAAGAACCAGTACTCCAGGAGTTGAATAAAGCACGAGACTGCAATCATACTCCCTAAGTATAGACCGGGAAGCGTGTCCCTCGGCAACACCCGCCTTCATTGGACGCGTACCCCATACTTGGACGCGTATACATTAATTGAACTTGTTACCTCTCCCTCATCTGCATTTGCTATGGTATGTTACTTCACATTGTTTCGATTCCAAGACCAACTCGGTCGCACAGGAACCATCCCTCCGCCTCGCACCCTCGCCCAACGCCAAAGCAGCATCCGTACAGGACACCTCGAATAGCCTCGGTCTACATGACACCCTGCAGTACGGCCCGAGAAGTATCGCGACCGAAGTGAAGACTGTCAGTCCCATCCGCCAACGCCTAGAGAACGTACGTACTTTCCTGCATCTAGCACTATCTATCACGCTCATCCGGGCCTGGTGTCAGTGGGAGCAGACGCAAGATAACTTGAAGCTCACTGTGCAGCGCAATGTCTATGGACTCCATGCACCCGTCAGGCTTCTGATGGAGAGGAAGATCGTTTCATCTGTACGATACATGTCTGCGTGGTGACTGACTATCTGCTGACGGTGGTGCAGATGGCACAGATGCCCACGCTACCACAGTCGAACTTGCACCTGGATATCCTTATGGGCCGTGATGAGACCTTGTGTACTGGAGATTTCTTTGGTGGTACGTCACGCTCAGTTACTTGGGAACGGTGCGTTGTGGAATTGACTTCATTGCCCAATCATTGTAGGTGTAGAGATGAGGACACCACAGAGCATCCACCAGGAGATGGAGAGGAAATACCGCGTCTAATGATTATATGTTTTCTCTGCTCTGATTGTATCCATACGAACTCTTGCAAGACACAATTAATCGGAGTTGTAACTTTCGGATGAACATACTCGAGCGATTCCATTGCCAAGTTTATCCTACGGTCTGGTCTCTTTGGCCTGTTCACGCTGCTGTCAGCTTCACAGTTTGTTACCCTTCCCATATCCTCGTAAGTGCGCCTAGGGATAAATCGCCACCGTTTGTTTCTCGAGGGGTCGGAGCATGTTGGAGCGTTTGCAGTGCCCTCGGTATGTAAAACAACTAGCTGCTCAATTCCCGGACTACATGATACACACTGTAGGCGTCCATCGTTAGTCTCACGGACCGTGCTGAACTATGGCCTAGGTCTGGAGGATGTGGTAGAGCATCCAGTTGCATCCTGCAGTACGCTTCCTTAGGTCTACGTTCTCTGTTGTGGGAGTTTAATCCCGTGGCAAACTCGACAGGTCTGGGTCAAATGTCTCAAGCTTTACTCCACCATGATTTGTAGAGTGCATCTGTTGCATGGTCCATTGGTCATGAAGATGAGGCACTCATGCTGACCAAACACGATTCGAAGGTCCGAACAACAGGCACCACACACGCACTAGGACGATAGTGGCGCGAGGCCTGATGTTATTAGTGATCGCGAAGGTGCGGATAAAAGGACACTTCGCAACAGACACTTTCATGGTCGATGTTTTCTGATGTGGAGCGGCGCAGCTCGCTGAACAGTTCGCTTGTGCAAGCGGAATGGAACCCGGGCACGAGCTGTCAGTTGCACTTTCGACCAACCGAGCTCCCTCTAGATGAGATATCTTCGTCAAAGTTCACAACAAACAAGTCTACATGGTGTCCATCTCAACGGGACGTCCTGACTAGTGGGCGACGCTTGGTTAGGCGCAGTCGAAATTCGAAGCGACCCGCACGACCGTCGAGCTGTGTATCTGGCTAAACCCATACACTACGTAAAGGTATACACGAAGTAAGTGGCTACGTACTCTTGTTGTCTCGGCAGCGACTAGCCCTCTACCATCCACAGGTCGCCGCAGGCTGACATGCTGGACCCTTGCATCATGTTAAGAAGTATACGGAGTAAGCGTTGGGCCCTAGTTGTTCTCTATCATACTCAAAGTTATCCCCGAAGCTCACAGGTCGCGACAGCTGTCATGGATGCGACTTACTAGCATGAGTCACTTGACTGGACTTTTGTTCCTAGCTTAGTTCTGGAAGTCGTGGTCCTGAAGACTCGGGTCAGAACTGCAGCCGGACGGTGCCCCGATGCAGCGGTAATCGAGTCGAAGCTTAGGCGGCAGCGCGATCGGTCAGCCCCCGATATCAAACCCTTGTATTACGTGAACGAGCACACGAAGTGAACGTCCGCGCTTCGTTCTCCTTGATCGTATTCAAGTTCTTTCTTTAGTTCGCGGGACGTGGTTGACCGCCAGCTTGAAATGCAAATGTGAAGTCCATCAACCGTCCTTCGGGCTGTATCCCTAGCTTCGAATATATTTGAGGGTAAGTTCTATCCAGTTGTAAACGCAACCAGTTCGGGCCCGTACTGTAGCTGGACGGTGGTTGCCTAGGTCTACTGTTTTCTACGGCTTCGACAAGGTTTGGGCCTCTTAAATAGCATTATGTCTCATGCTCATGACAATACTCGTTGATAGGACCGATTACATGCCTCGACGATATCACGGCTTTCCCAGTGGCGTCTATGCATTGTTATCAAGAGCTCGTCACTCGTCGCCACCGTCGCGGGAGTAGGGCGTTCAACTTCGGTTATACTAGATCCGGGCGCTAGACTGTGGGTAACTTGGGCAATCGCCGTCTGGTTTGTATTACCGGGCGCCAATCGTAGTGGAATCCTGTCCTACTTGAGTATCTCGGGCAGTCGACTCCGGTTCCAGAGTGTATGATAGTGGTGCGCGAGAAGGATCCTCGCTACCTAGTTGACCCAAACGGTAGAGCTCTGCCATTTTGACACCCGTTCCCACAGGGCCGAAGTGGAGATACGAACTGGGTCGCGATCGCTGATTAAGGTTGTCGGCCGTCGCTGGACAAAAGGGTATGTGCAAGTGCCGACTTACCACTACTACTGTCTCTTGCCTATCAGCCGTTCTTTGACCTCGCGGACGCATATATTGACCTGCTGCTCTGCTCCAACCTCCAGCGCGCCTCCTCGAACCACCTTTATTATGGCACCATTTGCGAAACCGGCTACCAGGTCGCCTCAGGCATCGAGATCCAACTCACTGGACAAATATATTGTTGCTGAAACATATGTTGCCACTGTACGTTCCCTCGATTTTGACTGGCGGACAACATTAACGACAGGGTGCAGTCACCATCACACATAAGCCTCAACCTGAACGAGGAAGTTTTCATATTGGACAACAGCAATCCTAACTTATGGAAGGGACAGATTGATGGCAGAGAGGGCTGGTTTCCAAGTAAGCCCTTGCCTCTGGATGGGAATATTGGGGGACTGAGTATTGACGTCGGTCTCCTTAGGCTCATGTGTTCGGAAACGAGGCTAGTGATCGCGTGTCTGTTTCCTAAAGATGGAGGTGACTGAGGGTATCATTAAGGAGAAAATTCTGAAAGACTGAGGTAAACATGTATCATCAAGTCTGGTTGTAAGGATATGTACATATGTTATGTATGATCGATCGCTTGTCCTGCACAGCCACGAACGCTTCTCCCGTCCTTCCCCTTTCGGACGCGGTACAAGCCGAAATTTAACATGAATGCATGCGCTCTTGACGCGCTCAGCAGCTGTTTCAGTGGCAGGACATCATCTCCTGTACAAATCTCTGCATCACGGCATGCCTAAAATGAAGTATTATGCCGTGAAAATTGGGCGCGAGGGACCTAAGATATACCCTTCTTGGGATGAGGTTAGTCCAGTACAGTTGGGGGCGTGAACGATGAATGATGCTAACGGATCGATAGTGCAAGGAGAATGTGAGTGACATAGGGCTCAATAAAATGTTGGACATGGTTACGGAAAGAACTTTTAGACCTGTCGTGTTTCTGGGGCGATCTATAAGAGCTTCAGGACGAGAGCACAAGCCGAGGCGTGGCTCAACGAGCCTATCAAAAGTACGTTCGCTCGGATCGTCACGCTTTGCATAGTCTTGAATATTCTCAGCCCCTATATACCTCAGGTCAAGCTCAAACTCAGCTCTTCACTTGCCCATCGCTGTGCCTAGTACTGCTTCCATTGTGCTTCCTGTTAATCCAAAGTGGCAGGGCGGAGAGAAACCTCCGCAATCAGAAAAGAAAGAGGACTGGGATTTTGACGCTGACTTCATAGCATTTGGAGATCCAGAGGAGAAGATAGTTCTATCCGAAGAACAAGAGCAGATCCTTGATATGGTCGAACGGGGCGAGAGCGTATTCTTCACAGGTTCTGCTGGTAAGTACATCTACACATGAACGAGAGTACTTTGATCTAAGCAACATTCAGGTACTGGTAAATCTGTGCTTTTGAGAGAGATTATCCGAAGCTGCAAGGATCGCGATACATATGAACGCGGTCAACTTGCTGTTACGGCATCCACAGGCATTGCTTCCGTCAATATTGGTGGAACGACTTTGCACTCCTGGGCTGGCATTGGTCTCGGAGAAGATAAGGAAGAAAATCTTGCCAAGAAGATTATATTCCAGAAAAATCAGTCTGTTAAAGATAGATGGAAGAAAGTGCAAACGTTGGTGGTGGATGAAAGTTAGTGGAATGGCTTTCTTATATGCGATGCTATTGACCATATCATGCTTGTCAGTCTCTATGATCGATGGAACGTTGTTTGATAAACTGGTATACCTCTCCTTCAAGTACCTATGACTATTCATACTGATGTTCAGCGGGCCGATCAACTAAAGGACTACATTGCTCGCTCAGTTCGCGAGAATTATCGACCCTTTGGGGGAATCCAGGTAGGTTGTCAACTGTCGCGAGTGTCTCGTATTTATCTATCTTAAGAACAGCTAGTACTTTCCGGAGATTTCTGCCAATTACCTCCCGTCCCTGGACGCGGAAAGATGGGTGTGCCGATCCCTGCGCGGTTTGCATTCGACTCCGCTGCTTGGAAGCGTTGCATAGATAGGCCGGTGGTCTTAACCAAGGTCTTCCGGCAGCGAGACCAGCGTGCGTGTTATGCTATACGCTCCATTTGCCAAACTAGTCTGAGATTTGCTGTTCAGACTTCGTCGACATGCTTAATGCACTGCGTATCGGGCAGCTCAGCGAACGGATAGTCGACGAGTTCCGTCAACTGAGCCGGCCGATCATATATACAGACGGCATCGAGCCCACAGAGCTGTACTGTACCGGTTCCTTCTGGCTACTCTTGGGCAGGGCTATGCTGATGTGCATGTGGTGTTCTCAGATATCCGACCCGTCGAGAAGTGGAAGGAGCCAACCGCAGTCGTCTGCTTGCACTCCCAGATCCATACCATATGTACAGGGCAGTGGATACACCTGGGTACAATGACGAAAACAAGATGATTAGTTTAAATACGATGGACAGACTTCTCGACCGATTGGTCGCACAGAAGGAAATTACATTGAAGGTATGCTACACGTTGAGTTGGTCCACCAGTTGCTGATATGCAGCACAGGTTGGAGCCCAGGTAATGCTGATCAAGGTATGTTGCCTCCTACGAGCCTTGTAGTTTTTAAATCAATATCGCCTTCTAGAATCTCGTCCAGGGGCACCTAGTGAATGGCTCTCTTGGCCAAGTGGTGGATTTCGTTACCTCGCAAGAAGCAATGGAAAAAAGAATGGAAATTGCACAAACAGAGCCCGAAGATAATCTCAACAAGCGCAACAAGATCCCAGCCAAAGTGATGGACTTGGGGACGGATAGGGTGTGGCCCGTTGTCAAGTTCACCAGCGGCAAGACCATGCTTTGTGTTCCTGCTGAGTTTACTGTGAACAACTCGATTGGAGGCGTAGAGGCGAGAAGAGATCAGGTCTGTGCATGCGCATGTCGGTGTGAAATGATGGCATAACGTTGGTCTGACAGATTCCACTCATATGCGCATGGGCCCTAAGTGTCCATAAGTCACAAGGGCAGACTTTGCAGCGAGTCCGAGTAGATCTCGGTCGCACATTTGAAAAGGGACAGGGTATGCGGATATGAATTCGGCTATTGGCAACATGGCTAATGAGTTTCGGACCTCAAAGCATACGTTGCTCTTTCACGAGCGACGAACATGGAAACACTTCAAGTGCTCAACTTCCATCCATCGAGGTACGCTCTCACAGCCTCCTCTGTCAAGGAGATCCTAATGGGCTATCTGCAGGGTCATGGCTCATGCTAGGGTGCTGGAGTGGTATGGCCGCGTTCTGGGCAGGGGGAGCAAGAATGATTCCGGTCCCGATGAAGATATATTTGACGAAATGGACAACGAGGAAGCTCTCAAGGCTTATTTCCAATGTCCTGACGTCTAGCTTTCACTTAACAGATCCATCTAGCACTTGCTTATCTCTCTTTCCACTGCGTACACTGCACTAGCTGACCGTGAATTCGAATACCACATCAGCTGACCTTGTATATTATACACCTGTCGATTACACACTATACTACAACAGGCTACATCTAATGCAAATAGCTTACTTATAGAAATTATACATAATATCACCCAAATGAAATCCTTGGCTACATTGGTCATACAGTAGCAAAACAGACAGCAGAAGACATAACGAAAGAGTCCCAGGATATCATGCGCATATCAATCGGGAAGAATCCTCACTTCAGTTAAGAAGTTGAATTCGAAGGCATACGAATCGAGGGAGGTGCAGAGATTCGTTTCCTGGCGAGGGAGCGCCGCCGTCCTCGGGTTTCAAAATCGTCACTAAGCTCTTCAGGAGCTCTCCAGGCCTCAGGCGCTTCTGCTGCTTGGTATCGAGGACGATCAGGTAGTTTGGGTACCTTGAACTCTCCGTCTGGCCTTGTTGTCAAATAATTCGCCCTGGAAGACGGATGGATACTATTAGCCGGTCTTAAAGGAAGCTCGGGGATGAAATCGTCTGGCGGTCGAAGAGACGGTGTGGGTGTCACCGGCGCGCTTGCCACCTTGGTGTATAACGAGCCTAACGGGAATGGCACGTCTGATTCGCCAGCTGGCGCAGCTGGGAGCGGTGTCTCTTGTAGACCAGCACGATCATCGAAGAGTGTCGAGACATTCAGGATCAAGTTCTCCATGAGCGAGTCCTGTGAACATTCGATTAAGTTATCATTAGCGACAGTAACAGTTACTCTGACCTTGAAATTATGAAGACTGAGCAGGTCACTTCCCTTTGGCATCTCATCTTCACCGAAGATCACGGTGCCAAATACGATGGCGAGGTTCTTCGCGTCCATTTTGTTCTTTCCGCTGAAGGCACAGACACGTGACAGATGTTCCAGGACTGCCTTCAACATCGCTTGATGGATAGGTGGTAACCGTCGCATCTTGGCTCGTAGCAGAGCGAAGTTATTCAACTTGTGCTCCTCTGAAGTATTATGAATGCATATGTCGTCAACTGTTGGATTAAAAAACCGATACCCACCAAGATCCTCGGAATGTTGGATTCGTTCCTGCAAGGGGAATCGGAACAGAGGTTCCGGAAGTTCTCGCAAGTATAACTGCATTCATAGTCAGGAAAGATCGTCCAGAGACCGTGATTCAGCGTACTTTAAGGAGCGAAGACACAGCATACACATCGTCAGCCACATAGTTGAATTTAAATGTTTGCTCATTGCGCTCGAGCTTGTGTTGTAGCTGTTATGATGATGTTCGTGAGCATCAGTCACAAGGAAGCGTAGCTAGCAACACCTACCGCTTGAACAACAGCATGCCGTCCCGATACCTGAAAAGACATGAACGGACAATCATGCGACATTGCATATCTTTCGCACTCGATATATGCCCTCAACTTCTAATCCTCTCTTGTCGACCTCCTGGATACACAGATCTACCACTCTGGGTATCTCCCCTTCACCCAAGCCTCTCGCCGTAGCGTAGTCCACAAGACTAACACCAAATATGAGATCGTTGCATTCACCGACCTCATAGTTGTAATATAACACTGGCTTGGGTGTAGCCGATGAAAGTGATCGCGATATCTTCGAGGAAATGACGGATACGTCGACCTGTGGGGAGATCTTTTCTACAGCTCCAAGGGCATGTGAAGACAATTGAGTTTCAGTCGTCGTGGTTGCGCTAAGAACATGCGCTAAAGTTAGTTAGATCGGTATGAAAGGACAAACGGAAGGTCACTACATCAAGTTATTGACATATTTGTCCAGCACATCTTTGACCGTCTCCGCAGACTCAACTACGAACATCTCAAGGCTCTGTGCCGTGTTAGTCATGGCTAGACATGAAGGAACGTCAAGGCACACCTTGTATCCTGCTTCAAGGATCTTCATTCGTCGTAGTCGAAGAGTTTCGAGCCAATGTACGGCTTTGCGATACTCCTTATCTGCAGCCAAAATTTATTAAGCAAACAGCAATAGCCACACGTGAGGATATACAAACCTGCTTCCTCCGCCTCTCTCTTCGCACGGACAACCCGCAAAGCCGCGTCTGAACGACCTCCCAAACTGTCCTTGATCGTATCTTTTTTCTCTAGAAAACCCATTAGCTGGTTTAGTTGCCGCTTTCCTACAGTCATACAATTAATCAGATTCGATGGCAAGTACACTTTCTCTAACCTTGGTGAGCAAGGTCCTGCAGTGCAGTAGAAGATGAAGGAGAGCGATTCCGGCCAGCGCCACCAGAACCGCCTGAAGGCCTTCTATCCAGAGGACGAAGAGGTAGAGGTGCAGTAACAGTAGGTTTGGGGCTCCCTGGATATTTTAGGGGAGGACCATCTGATTGTGTTGTGAGAGGTTGAGAAGGTGCTGCTGCTGCTTGTTTATAATCCTTGCTAGCCGTTGGTTGAAAACGTCACTCGCCTACCAGGACTCAACTCACCTCAACATCCTGGCATTTCTTTAGATAGTTCCGCTTTAACTTGGGTACAGTATTTTCAGCGTAGTCAGCGTGGGCATTGGTAGATTCTTTGATGTCCTCCTTGATGCGTTTCCTCGTTCGGTCTTGAATGTCCTAATGACATGACGTTGGGTGATATACAACTGGCAGAACTGTGACGAAACGCACCTTCAAAGTCGAGAGTGGGTTTAATACGTCCACTGTCAGCGTGGTGAGGAAGGCCTGTCGCGTTTGGGCCTCTATGATCCATACGAATTGTAAGATACCGGAACGGTAGGACGATATCAACAGAAGCCACACCTCGCTCCACATTTTCCCTCACCTCTGTCCAGGCACTCCTTGTTGTACTCGTCGCACTCCCCCCGTCCAAATAAGTATCGATCGTTTTCGCCTTCTTGTGAAGCTTCAAGAGCGACTCGATGCTGTGCCATCGCATAAGACTGGGGCAGATTGATTCTAAGAGCCTGATGCACTCACTAGACTTCTTCAATCCGTTTCCTGTATTCAGGATGTCAATACCAGTGTAAGACGAACCGAAGCTTCTTACCGTTCCAGAAAGAACTGAAGGTAGGAATCTGTTACGATTCTAAGATGATGGTCAAACAGCGGTATTGGCCCAGGCTGCTGGCCACCATCTGACGATGTTGAAGAGCGACTGTTCGCGGCCGCAGTAGTGTCGGACGAGTTGTTCATGTACCTAAGCCGATGGTGGTTGTATAACGGAAAGTTGGTATATCCACGTGTCTTCATCCGGACATCAAAAGCATCAAATCCACGCCACAATCGCCCCACAAATTCTTTATTTAGTTAAACGTTGAACCACAAACTACACCATCAACGGAATATATCGTTGCTCTATATTCTAGAGACTAGGGGATACATTTGGTTTTCTCGTCAACATTCAGATCTGGCGACATTCATGCGAGCTGACAATTATCATCATTCTGTACGTAGAGTTTTCCATGCCTTCGATATCACACTACGTTTGTAGTACGAGCATCCTCGCGGCGTCGTTGACAGATGTCCACATTGGTGTGTGGTGATGGCGGAGAAATGGACGAGATCTTCGGATACTAGGAAAGTCACAAGACGGGAGCCATAGCTCGAGCAAAGGCCGCAAAGCAGAGCTGACCACAAGCAAGACTAGAAATAGAACCAAGCTCAAGGAGTTCAAATAGCGAATACGAGGCTGTACGGAAGACAAGGAAAGTAGAAGCTACTAAGATATCCGACAGAAATGCAGACGCAGGGACAGTATGAGAGAAGACGGAGAATGAGAAACCACGAGAGCCAGACTGTCGTACAGGAGATCGCACGATTATTTTCGCTGTTAGTTTAGGGCCTCCGGCTGTATCCGCTGGACGGTTCGGGATCCCGAGAACGAGGATAGTCGCGAGAACTACCGCCCCTGGGAGATGGGGGACCGCCGCCTCCAGCATAGCCGTTACCGCCGAAGCCTCGAGGAGCACCAGACGTGTAGCCGGAGTCATAGCCAGCAGCACTTGAAGAACCGCGTGGAGGACTCTGGGACCGGCGACTACAAATTTGAGTCGGTCAGATGTACAAACCACCATGCAAGATGAAACCGACCGGTATCGCGAAGCAGCTTCGGTGCTACCAGCACGCCCGTAGTCAGAATACCTGGAAGGAGGTGGGCTCACTGGGCGACCACGAGACTCCGATGCAGGTGCGGGATATTCACTAGGGAAACCTTAGTTCGCAAGATCCCAATTGCAGATAAATGTACGAACCGAGCCGGAGGTGGCCTATCATAATCTTCGCGAGCACGAGGTGGAGGAGGAGCACCAGGCGGGGTTCTAGGCCTAGCAGTGCTAGCGGATGGATAAGAGCTGTACCTGTCGCTGGAAGCAGGCGGCGGTCGGCGGTCATATCGATCATAGTATTCCCGAGGAGGAGGAGGGGGACCAACCACTCCACGAGGCGGATAACCAGGAGGAGGTGCTAGATCATCATAGTAACCAGGTCGCGACTCGTACCGAGAAGGCGCAGGAGGAGCTCCCCTACTTCTGTACTCATCCGCGTCACGAGAAGCGCGCGGAGGCGGTGCACCACCAGGATAGTCTCGGTATTCTCGGGGCGGAGAAGGTGGTCTCCTGTATTCGCGTCCTGGAGGCGGTATCGGCGGATAGTCGTAGTAACGCGGATCTCTAGGAGGAGGCGGAGGATATCTCCCGAAGTCATCTCTGTATGGATAGTCTCTGGGAGGCAGGGGTAGATAATCACGAGGAGGTTGAATGCGATCAATCAGACCCGTGTCACGCCGACCACCAGCACTGTGTCAATATAAGTGAGAGCCCTCCATAGAATAGGAAACAACTGACGACAACGTGTGATTAGGGCATTCCCTATGCAGACATTTTCCGATGAGTGCCAGATCATGCAAATAATCTGGTATTGCATACCTGGCCCAGTGTCCCATCTGACCGCATTTGAAACAAGCACCGGGGTCACTGGCGTACTTTTGCGTCTTTCCTCCACCATGGGAAATCTCCACTCGGATTTTGTTGCCCATAAAGTACCCTTCATTGTACTTGGCCACACTTTCCTCCGCAGCCTCCTTGCTGTCGAATTCCTATACCGGCTGCAGCTTCAGTGCTGAGCCGTATGCAAACTAGAAAGGATTACATACAACGAAGCCGTAGCCAACTCTACGGAACAAGAGGGTATCCCGTCAGTACACCATCATGATGACGAAAAGTCATGACATACTTCAATTCGATATTGACGATGTTGCCAATTTTTCCGAAGCAACTCTGGAGATCCTCACGGCGAGTATGCTCAGGTAGACCACCGATGTAGACTTTGTTGGGCTGCAGAGCATAGTGTAAACATGCAGTCCAAGCCAAAGAGAGCGCAACAGGACTAGAAAAAGCTTGGGCTAAAGATCACGCATGTGCTGGCACTAAGGATCCAAGAACATAAAGAGTCGCAGCCGACAGAAGCCAGCACATCGCCCAATCCCGACGGAGCCCGAGTCAAGTGAGACAAGAAAGAGACCTAAGCACCTTTATTTGCTTCTCTCGGCGTTCAGAGCCAGCCTTTTCGCTCGCAGTTGCGGGAGCAGCAGTAGCACCTCCTCCGTTAGCACTCCGACTGTAGTCAGGATTTTCAGTGTCCTGAACCATGCGGTCGTCCGAGGACGGAGGAGCACCGTTGCCAGCGGCGTCGCCTGCGGGGCCCATGGGGTCGTGGTCAGAAGGAGCCCACTTATCCTGTTCCATGGCATCCGCACCAGTAGCAGCAGGAGACGCAGCCATCGTCGGCAATTTTTGAGGAGAGAGCCGGAAGTTGAAGATGAACTGCGCGTCGCCCAAACGCAACCGGTTTTTGAACTCCGACCACAGCCACCATCCCGACGGCGTATGGAGAGGTATGGAGGCTCCGGAGGTGCAATTCTGCTCATAGTACAACTGGATACAATAGAGGTACGCATAGCGCCATTACATACGCAAGTCCAGTCCACCACCAATCAGGTATTAACCAAGTACTCGAATGTCCAACGCACGTAGAAGGGAGTTATTGTGCTAGATCGTAAATATAGAAGTCCTTCACTCGTATAGCGAGCTCGAAAATGTGTGGAGAATAACATCATCATAGAAGAGTCGCGATGCCACCAATGGCGCTGACGACGACCATCAAACCCAAGCCGAAGACCGCACGGGAGTCAACAGTGGCGAGGGTACCGCTATGCGAGGAACCGCTGCTACCTGTAGTATGCGAGCTGCCGCTAGCAGTGGCAGGAGAGCTCGGAGTAAAGGTGGCCGAAGGGTTGCTGATGCAGGAGCTAGCAACGGCAGCAGCAGACTCAGATGCTGAGTGAACAGTACCGTTGCCGCCGAAGCTGCATGCCTGCTGGTTCTTGTTCTGACTCTCGTAGTACTCGGTCATGACGTATGACAACATAATTTCTGCAGACGCGATCCTTGAGCATATGGCATGGAAACGCGAGGATACTGACTCACCAGGTGCGCAGAATGATACACGGCCGTAAGTACCGGAGGAGCCGTTAGCAGCAATGTCGTTGCAACTAAGACCAGCCTGACCAAGAAGAGAACAACCGTAATCGAGCAGCGCGCCAACAGTAGCGGAGTCGTTCGAAGATGAAGGCGTAAACTGGCAGCTCAAGGCGCTGTTCATGCAGCTACACTCAGCGTCGCTAGGCGTGGGCGGCAGCGTGGTCGAAGCAAGGAACGTGCTGTTCTGCGTGGGGCAGCTGGGATAGCTGGTTGAGCCCGCGGTGCTCGAGCTAGGAGAATTGGGTGGCGACACCGAGCCATACTGCGATTTGAGATTGTTGAAGTCCGTGCTCGTGGAAACCGAGGTGCCGTCAGAAGAAATGGTGACGAGACCAAACTGGCCCGCCGAGCTCTCAGCAGGGAAGTACGAGAACGCCAGACCTCCGGACCACACGTCCGTCATCGGGCTGCTGTATATAGCAGTAACCTCTTGGAAGGTGCGCGATTGTCCGCTGACTACGCAGCCGAATTCACTGAAGTAGGCCGGGATGTTGTAGCCGGCGTAGTCGCCATTCGTGCCAGCGTATGAAGCCTGGTAAGTCGAGTCGCCACACCATTCGCTGCGAGATACAGTGAGTGAGAGGTCTCAAGGCGATGAAAAATACTGACTAATTGTTCAAGCCATATAGATCCAGTGCGGTTGAACCAGAGTTGCTACTCGATGGATCACAAGAAAGGTAGTTCGCGAGCGGGTCGCGCCAGTCGGGGGTACCGTCAATAGCAGCGTAACCGACCAAGGCATTTGACGACTTGGATTGCCTATATACGAATTTAGCAGGCGCCCCACCCCAAATATCTTCATGACATACAGATACGCTTTGACGTCTCGCGCAGCAGCCTTGATGAACGCAGCTGTTCCCGTCGAATTCGCAGCAATCACAACTTCGTTACCAACATTGTACGCCAAGACATTGTCGTAGCTAGAAAATGCATTGATCGTCGCAATGTACTGATCCAAAAGGCTGGTCGTCCAAGCGGGGGAATTCCGGTCCAGCGACCCGTTCAGCGGCAGAGACAGGTCAATACTGATGGACCGGCGTCAGTACGCCGGGAGAGAAACGTAGCAACAACTTTCTCACATCACATAAATATTAGCGCCACTCAACGCCTGCATGCAACTGTCATGGTTGAGAGAAGAATTGACGCTGTACACGCGAACGGTGTTGACGCCGAGCTGCTGGAGATAGGGCAGGTCACGGCTACAAGCCGTGGAGTTAGCAAGGGGGTCGGTGAAGGTGGATGGCTCCTCGAAAGCGTTGTCCGAACTAGCTACCACGGCGCCTGCGATGCATTATCTCAGATGAGGTGAAGCTGACTGCAATAAATAGATAGAAACTTACCCTGCGGCTGGTATGCAACGCCCTTGATGTAGAACCGACTACCATCATCGGTGTAAAGGTACCTCCCGTCCCTAGAGACTTTTGAGATGGCCTGCACGCCGGTGAAGAGCGCAGCTGCAGCGGCGACGGCTGCCGACACACGTCGTACGCTGGGCCACATTATTAAGAGTATGGGTGGGAGCCTCAAAGAAAGGAATGAAGACGCTGAGCGACTCGTGGTAGGAAGAGAAAGCAGTGGCTGTCCGAGGACGGCGAAGCCAGACCGACTTCAGTCACGTGGAAATGACAAGAGCCCGATCGCAGGCACGCTCCGCTTGATTCCGAGATTAATTCGAGGCCGGTATGTATCGCATTTGGTACAAGTGGCAACGTTTCCCTTCATAAAGTTCTTTCAGTCTCACTTCGCTCTCTGAAATACCTGACTGTACCGGCTGGCACCCTCAGCCGTGTCTAATTTTGTAACCGCAGCTATCTGCCGTCAAGTTTGACCCCATTCCGTGCTGCGATAGTGTGGCATCTTCCCTTTCGCCTCATGTTTTCCAGGCGCTCCGATGCAATACAGTAGGCTCTTCCGGACCCTGCTATCCATTTGGACGGATGACGAACCAGTTACCGTTATCATGACGATGTAGATATATTTGTGACCATACTAACCCAGTGGTCGCAGAGCGCATCCTGCCATGGAAGAGCTTGCTCGCATGCATGCTGGCATGGAATGCTCGATGTAACTGCTTATTTGCTTTGAGTTCAACCGGATCCAGTGGCTAAGATTCAGTGCTCTCGGCAAAATCTCAGTGGCCCGATGACTAGTTAGAACATATCAAAGATCGGCCAAGTCCTGTCCAGATAAGTACTAAAAGGATTTAGATACTGCTAGAAATTATATAAATATTCTATTTTAGCTAATTGTCAAGCCCGCCTAGCTCAATCGGATAGAGCGTCAGACTCTTATGACTAGGCGATCTGAAGGCTGCGAGTTCGACCCTCGCGGTGGGCTAGTATTACCTTTTTTCTTTGCATTTCTGGGCGGCGTCGAAGTCCAATAGAGCATCAGGAACTTTGTGCTGTGCCAGACATCCTAGATCCTAGAACGAGTTTCCCAACGTTTCCTAACAGTAAGTGGTGATTAAATGTCTAATTACATGTGATACATATACTAAAACCAACATCCACAACCCTCGTCTAACTCTACACATACTTCCCAAACCACGGGATCAATGACTGCGCGATCGTATAGCTAAACACCAATTTCGGTCCCACGACCAAAATCTTCGGTGTCAAACCCTTGAAGAGCGCGAAGAGACCCTCGTTCTTGAGCAGTTCTTTGATGACGGTGACGCCGGAGACCTTCGACTCGAAGTTGGCGTTCTGGATGCGAGTTTTGACGACATCGAGCGGGGCCGCGACGGTGATAGAGGCGACGGCACCGGCGATGGAGGCGATGAAGTTTTGCGTCCAGGTGGCTTTTGAGTAGTCTTTGACGCCGAGGATGTATTCTTTTGTGACGGCAGAGGCGCCGAAGAGCTGGAACATGACAACTGTTAGATCAAGTAACGGTGCGCTAGATTAGTGACACTTACTGAGAAGCTGCCCGGGGCATTTCGTGCCATCGTCCAGCCCCACCCGCGGTAGAGGGTCGTGCCCTCTTCTAAGAAGATCCGGACGACACCGCGTCCTCGGAAAGCTTCAGGGTTGACCTGTCTTTTGATTTTGAGAGCGTCTAGTGGTAACAAGACCTGAACAAGGTATAAGTTTGACATCTTCGCAAGGAAATAACAAACAGGCTTACCACTTCACCGATACCCGTCAAACTGCCCGCAGTAGCCTGTATCATCATCTTGCCCTTCCTCTCCCCAAACGTGTTCGTAAACTCGGTCTTGTAGTATCGTGAAATCAGGTCGTTGAACCACGGCTGGCCGCCGAATTTGTATATCCGCTGGGCGATCTTGTACCCCGCAGCGTACCCGAGGCCCGGGAACAGGGAGAAGAAGCGCTTGCCAAGGGAAGCGGTTGCTTGGTCGCGGAAGATGATGGGGGAGAGTGTGGAGAACGAAACCTACAGAGCGTGCGAAGGGAAGGGAGGTGAGCGGTGGTGGAGTGGGTATGGGAGCGTGGTATGAGACCGCACCTTGGCCTTGTTGCTCATTAACCTTTTGGCGATCGTATCCACGGGGTGGAATATCAAGAGCTCAGCGACACCTGCACAACTGGGTTATATCAGTGCTATCTCATTCGAATTGCAGGACCCACCAGAAGTGCCGGCGCCGAGGACACGGGCGGTGCCCGACTCGCTGCCCTTTCCGCTCACTGGAGACATGGCTGACCGTCACAGAGTAGTAATGGTAAAAGAGGGAGCGAGATGGGGCAGACAGGCAAGCGGAGTCCTGAAGGAGGGAGATCACAGCAAGCAGAGCACTGGCAAAGATGCGCTGCCCAAAAACGGCTTTAGCAGTGCCGCTCAAAATTTAGACGGCCAATCAGCAGGTCGGCGTATAGCGCTCGTCCCGTGACCGCGTCGCGTCTCGACTCTCACATCCGAGTCTCCTCCATCGATTTCATGAATCTGCTCTGGGGACGTTGAGAGGGATGCACAGGACCGGTGGTATTCGTTGAGTGTAATATACCACTAAAAGTGCAAGCGCTATGTGTTCCACATTCTCGGACCGCATGCTACTGCTCTATCGACGTAGTTCGTCATGGCTTCCACGAATGCGTCTACATTCGACTCTCGACATCGATGGTCTAAATCCCCCTTGGACATCGATTGTCCTATTCCTATCCCGGCTCATGCCCTGGTACTCCTTCAGCGGATCCAGCGGATCCCTGCCTGTAGGACCGCCGTTGTGAGCTTAACCTGTGTCCCCTGCCCTGCCGAGAAGCCCGTACAGCTAACCACGACATCCCACTGCCTGGAAACGTCTGCCAACTCGTCTACGCTCGCACCGCCGACATCCACACCGACCATCTCCAACCGGTGCGGATTGGCGAGTGTCTCTCATAGTCTAAACTTTCCCCCCTTGCGCTGAGGAAGAGATGGACTTCAAGCTTCGCTGCGACATGCCTTCAGGTAAAGGAACGGGTGGCAATGAATGACATAGATGAAACGAACTGTGGATTCCAGTCTTACACGGTCTCTTCAAATTCTTAGCCATCAAGTGAAGAAACTCTGCAGTGTGATAACGCCGTGCTGACTTAGTAAGATCAACCATCTCTCCCACAAGCCCAATGATGTTGTATTTGTAATTTCGTTGCGAATAAGCAAATAAACGGCAAGTCCTGACCCATTTCAACTCCATTGAGCTACTCGAAGATCGATATGCCGAAAGACCACGCAAGCCATCGATGTCATCACGCTGATAAATGACGGTATCCGGATGAGTCAAAGAGAGCACAAGACACAAGATAGCAGGGAAGTGACGATCTTACCTTGTGTATCAATAAGTTCTGAACGAGCGCTCGCGACAATAAGACCAGAAATCCAAAGAGCCAGAAATCAGAATGAGCCCACAGGACGACCTAGCGCGAGAGATCTATGACATGTCAGTGATGTACAATCTCACGACCGAATAGATTGCAAATACCTCGACAACATCTTGGCAATCTAACTTTGTGTGCGGAATGCTTGGGCAAAGTATAGGCCTGTTAGCACTGGATATGATGGTGCAGGGAGAAGTACTCACCAGTTTCGGCACGCCAGGTGGAGCCTGGGCTGTCGGGGTAGTCAGTACAATGAGGAAGCGAAATAGAAATGATGATGATACTTATCTTGGTGCGAAAAGAGAGAAGAAAATATGAATAATGGAGGTGAGAACGCAGGATGATGGATTAGGGAAAGGAGAATAAAAAAGGGACATGGAGCAGGGGAGCAAGGGAGCGAAGTGGGGGAGGTAGTGGGAGAGGTAGTGGACAGGAGGAAGGATGGAGATGCGGAGGGCGGCTGGAAGGTAGGAGGTGACGGAGAATGATAGAGTAGGGGTGGATGAGGCGGAGGAAAGGATGGTGCAGTGGGAACAGATAGAAATATAGAGGGCGAAAGACGGAAACTGAAGGAAGAGGAACGGAATGTGGACAGAATAAGGAGTGGAGTGAAATGGTAGGGGAGTGGAAAGAATGGGGTGAGAGGAAGGGACGTAATGAAGAAGGTGGGGAACGGAATACTGAAGCTGATTGAAGAGGGGACTGAAGAGATGGAAGACTGAAGCTTGAGGAGTGTTGAGTGTCGAGGAAACTTAAAGGCTAAATGAGGGGAGCTTGGGGAAGTGGTATCTTGATGGATGCCAGTCTCAGCCTCTTGAGGAATTGTCGTCTTGAGACATACTTTGGAAATGCCAGCGCCTTGATAAATAGCTGTATCTTCAGATAACTTGAAAATGCCGAGATCGAGTCTTGAACGTAGAAATGAGAGACCCAGAGTTTAACCTGTTTCAAGACCAAGGCACGGAGGACAGCAAGGAAGACAGACGAGGGAGAGTAGAGACAGGGATCAGGGTAGAGAGCAGGAACAGAGATTATAAGAAGTAGCGGCGGAAACCTAGACAAGAACTGTGGGACCAGAGATCGACCTATTGCAAGACCAAGACACAGAGGACAGAGGAAGCAGCACAGAGAAATTGGAGATAAGGAACAAGAGACAGAAGAGAGGGCAGACGAGGGAGGGCAGAGACATGGATCGGGGAGGGGAGCAGAGGCAGAGAATAGAATAACGGAGTAGGGGTGGCGGCGAAAACATAGACTGGAAGAACCGTTGGACCAGAGATCGACCTGTTGCAAGACCGAGACACAGAGGCCAGGTGAAGCAACACAGAGAATCGAAGGTAGGGAACGAGAGACAGAAGGGAAGACATACAAGGCAGTGCAGAGACAAGGATCAGGCAAGGGAGCAGAGAAGAAGAATAGAAGAACAGAGTACGAGTGGCGGCGGAAACCTAGACTGAAAGAACTGCGGACCAGAGATCGACCTATTGCAAGACCAAGGCACAGAAGACAGATGGAGCAACACAGACAATTGGAGATAGGGAGGAGAGACAGAAGGGAAGACAGACGAGGGAGGGCAAGGACGGGGACCAGGCAAGGGAGAAGAGACGGAGAATAGAAGAGCAGAGTGTGAGTGGCAGCGGAAATCTAGACTGAAAGAACTGTGGGACCAGAGATCGACCTATTGCAAGACCAAGACACAGAAGACAGAGGAAGCAAAACAGAGAACCGGAGATAGGAAACGAGAGACACAACGGAAGACAGAAAAGGGAGGGCAGAGATATGGATTAGAGAGGGAGCAGAGACAGAGAATACAAGAACGGAGTAGGGGTGGCGGCGAAAACATAGACTGGAAGAACCGTTGGACCAGAGATCGACCTGTTGCAAGACCAAGACAAGCAACACAAAGAACTGGAGCCAGGGAACGAGAGACAGAAGGGAAGACAGACGAGAAACAGACAGAAGGGAAGAGAGCGGAGACAGAGAATAGAACGGAGTAGGGGTGGCGGCGGAAACTTATGACTGGGAGAACTGCGGGACCAAAGATCGACCTGTTGCAAGACCGAGCCACAGAGGACAGAGGAAGCAACACAAAGATTTGGAGAGAGGGAACAAGATGCAGAAGGGAAGACAGACGAGGTAGGGCAGAGACATGGATGACAGAAGGGGGCAGACAGATAATAGAAGAACGGAGTAGGGGTGGCGGCGGAAAATATACAAAGAGAGGGGCGGATGGGATATGAGGTTAGGGAGGAGGTCAGGGCAGGGCGCTGGGTGCGATACGAGGCGGAGAGGAGAGAGTATGGAGTAGGGAAGTTGAGGGAGGATAGCGGGAGATCTTGACGCATTGAGGAGGATGTTATTGTCGAAGAGCAATAGAGGCAGAAGAGAGAAAGACTCGTCCGCTTGCTAGAGAGAAGAGTGCCACCAGAGTCTAAGTGCGCGCGATCTCTTGCCAGACCAGACGAACAGAGACCAATGTGCTAAAGAAGGACCAACCAGTAAAGGATCTGTCAGCAATCGACCTATTGAATGAAGAAAACGTGTCAGCATAGGAAGATGGTTGTCATTTACTAGGGCGTACCTCGATGCCATGTGGGCTGAGCTCGAGTTCGAAGAAGGCGTCGAGTAGCAGTGGAAGATGCGCAGCCAAGCGGAAGGAAGTAAGGAGCTGGTGGTGTGGGAGGGAAGAAAGGAGCTGATGTCGGTTGGGCAGTAGAATGCCGCCTTTTATGTGACGGGGCAGCGGCTGGCTGTTCGAACCAGCGTGTGCCACCCGCCGCCAGCCACTGGGCGCGATGACCTCATTGATCGGGTCGGGCGCGGATACCTTTTCGGGAAAGTGCGCGTGTTGTTTGTGTGTGTTGACGCGTCAGCCACCACTCGGGCTTGCCACGGGCCATAATATTAAGATTATCTGCAAGAGTGGAGTTTGGGGATTACAAACTGACTGTACTTTTATTATACTTCCATATCGTGCATTCCAAAGAGCCCTCAATGTTCCTTGACGTGTCCAAACTTCAACAACTTCAACCCTTCAAACTCCTGCCCGGACTTCATCGTACCCAGAACTTGCGCATCGCTCAGCCTCCCCAGGCGCACCAGCTCCTTCCTCACATACGTCGCCAGCGTCTTCATCAACTCTGGGTACGCCAGGTACTTATCCGCCTCGTTCGGCGCATAGTCATGCACGCCAGACAGATCGTCCTCCGTCTCAGCCGCCTCAAGCGCCGCCAAGTTATCCGAAATCTTTTTGATATTGCTGTCCGTCGGGTTGACCGAGCGACGGAAGACAGTTTGCGCGGTTGAGCCATCGTAGTCCTCCGTGTAGACGATCCCCCGCGCCCCACGCGCGCCCAGGAAGTTTCGCCATATCGCGCCGGCCAGCTCCGTGTCGCCCCTGACGAGTCCCAAGTCCAGCGCCATCGATAGCCCCGTATACTGCTCGCGGAAGATCTTCATCTGCCTTGTAATCAGACTCTCTGGCGCGTTCTTCCGTGCAGCGTTCTTCCCCTGGTCCTCAGTGACCCCGACCTCGGGCGGATCGTCGCGCCGCCGGTTGGGGTAGAACGCAGACACCGGGGGATTGCGGTTAGCTGCCTCGAAGGTGCGCGGCTGGAGAATTGCGCGAATGCGGTCTTCGACGTCGAGGAAGAACACGTCGACGAGGGCTTGGATGTGATTTATGCCGTGCGGGGGCGGGAGGGCGCGTAGCCGGACAACGAGGAGCCAGACGTGCAGGTTGGTGATGGTGAACCAGGACTGAAAGGTCGGGGGCAGGTCGCATTCTGGCATAGCATACATAGATTGAGCAAGGACAGACGAAGTAGAGCGACAGAGTCAGCAGCAGGAACTTGAGACTGAGAGAAGACATAGCTCAGAGCCAGATGTATGCGCGTGAAGTGAACCAGAAACTTCGCAGAAACGCACGTTTAGGTGCAGCACATTGAGAGTATCAACCCACCTTGCTGCCAAAACTTCATCTCCTCATCAGCCCTGGTTGCGCATAGCTGCTGGTAGAGCGCCATAACACGCCGAGCCGCCAATTGCTTCGGGCTTCCATATCCTAGGAGCCTGCTGAGCCCCATAAACATAGACATCGCCGCTGGATGCTCCTTCAAATACTTGGTGAGCCATGCTTGCTCCCGCGGAGAAGCTGGCTGCTTAGAAGAAGATTTTGATTTCGACGGGACTGCAGACTGACTGGCAGCGCGGAGGGTATACGATTGAAGATTCGCCCTGTGATGGATAGCCTTTTTCATGGAGCGGGTAGCCAGCGTTCGAGAAGACATAGTGGCTGGCCCTTGTTCAGGGTAAGATTCAAGTCGTTGGGACGCGCTTGTGTTTTTCGCCACGTGGGTACGCATCATGAACTTTTACGAATCGAATCGAGATCGGAGTACGTGCTACACAATTGATCTGCTTCCGTCTCGACAATGAGAATTGTTGGCTGAAATACTAATATACACGGATGAATCTCCTGTACCATCCCGAGATAGACTTTAAGCAGATTTGGTTATAGAATTATATAGCAACATCGAGTCGTGAATTTTCGTATCCTAAACGGAAGATTTCGTAAGTCGGAAGTGTGAAGTACAAGGTGTCGCGTTAGTCGCTTAGTACAGCTGGAAGGAGGTGCCGGCACCACCGTCGCAATTATCCTCGGTAAGTACAGCAGCTGCGCGGGTGAAGTGAGATTAAACAAGAAGATCCAGCAAACAGAGACTCTGTACCTGGTCATGTAAGGGAGTGTAGATACTACCAAGCATGCAAATGCTGCCCATGCTAGGTATATCCCTGTGCCCACGGAGACAGTAATCCCGAGAGGTGTTGGGGAGCTGGACGCTCCCACGACTAGATCATTGATGCTCGCAGCTCTATGAACTACTGCCGTCCATATTGCTGCTCCGATTAGAAGGAACAGACTTCCGATGATGGCGAACAGGCTCGCAGCAAGAAATGTGATTGTCCGCTTAGCCATTCCACTACAGATACGCTGTTAGACCTTTGTCCCGCAAATTCAACGAAGAAGCACCGACAGGAAGAAAGCTAGAGCAGCGCAGATCGTGCCTAGTATCAGCAGGTAATAGGCCGAGTTAGACTGGCTCCCGAGTGAGTTGGAGTTCCGGAAAGCCACGCTCGAAGGTATAAGTCCTTCGGTAATGAAAGACCAGTTGCCAATCATGTCCGAGGTCATGGCTTCGAAGGGCTCGAATCTAGTCGCCGCACTACTATTGGAGCATGTCCCTTGAGGCAGCTCCACATAAGCACAATACGAATAGAGGCCATAATCGTAAAGGTTGCGCAACCCAGCTTCAGCAGCAAGAGGTGCCGATGCATTGTCAGTATATAGGCCTTGTATCGGGTCTCCGAGAGCGGCGTAGAGAGCATTGCTAATGAGAGATGAGCAATCAAAGTTTCCACTGGTGGGACAAGTACTCGCCCATAACCCGATACGTTGACTTTAGCCTACAAACTATCCGTCAATACGGCCCGCCCTTAAGAGTCGATGCGTACAATGCTTCACCATGGATATCCCTCGAGGGATCGTTGACGTATTGATTTGACCAACCTGTCATAACGTTACATCAGACAACACAGTAACTCATGAACAACACAGATGCGCACATGCATGAAGATAGAAAGCAGCAGGGCCACGAAGCTTGAAGAACGTTAATCCCATCAGTGATTCGCCATCGAACAAAGCAAAACATACGATAAAAATGAAGCAGTGCCCATGCAAATCTCTCCGCGCATGCTGGCGTCGCTCAAGAATTAGGAGGAAGAAGAAAAGGAAGGGTACCGGGCGGGAAGGAGATGACCTAAAGTTGATTGAGGCGCAGTGCAGCGTGCCCTACACGCGACGCGTTTGCCAAGCCGGAGGTCACGATTTAGTTAAGGCTCCCACGGTCGTGTAACTCTTTCCGGGCCGGGTGGCGGCTGATCGGGCTCCGGCGTCTCCGACAACCGATTCCCTGTGAATAGCCCCTTTCGGGTGCTGCAGGGTGGCTTGCAGGTTGCTACTTGCTCTCGATATTCCTTGCTATTTCATCTCCTTCATTCTCGACGTTCGCAGCGACAATAGCGCGCTGTGCTGGATATCTGATTATTTCTGAGCCTATCTGAACCGCTTTTGCAGCGGTGCGCGTCCACAACCACCAAGTCGGCCGCATGCAATGAGCACACCGGAAGGTTCTTTTTTTGCGGAGAAGAACGATGATCTGTCTATTTCTAAAGGCATAGTTAAACGCGCGGTGGACCGACTTGGAAGGAGTAAATCCATTGGCAACAAGGCCCAGGCTGCCTCGCAGAATCAGCCAAATCCAGCTACTAGGCGTATATTCAGTCTGACTCGTAAAGGGAAAGGTAGGGACGAATTAAGTGGGCTTGGGCACGGGCTTGGTATGAGTGAAGGTACGTTTTTTACTGATTACTTCGTGCACTCGGTTCCTCACACACTCTCTTTATGCAACCAGGCAATCTACGAAACGAACGCTCTCCACCGCCAACTCCGCACGGGGCTAGCGATGATTCGCCCTTTATCAGGCCTCCTTCACCTCCTTCGACGAACAGACTGTCTCGATCGATGTTCCAATTGTTCCGTGGCGACGGTTCCGTAGGCAGTTCTGAATTGCTATATTTCCCTGTCAATGACAACTTGGGAACAGATGCGTGCAGGGACACAGACTTTAATCCAAGCCCTTCAGGCTATTCCTCTGAATGAAGACCAAGAGGCTGATGATGACCTCGTCAATCACAATGCGAATCAAATCGAGTCTGATAGTGAACCTGATGAGAACATTGGTTGGACCTTGTTCCTCGATTTCTTGAGAGTCATAAGTCACTTAATCGTGGATTGCTAGATACCCCCATGACATCGTCTCTGCATACCATTCACCGACCCATCGATAGGTCTCGTCGGGCGGACAACTCGGCGTTAAGAACTGTCTTCACTGCTTCTCCCGAGGAGTCGGATGACGACAGGGAACAGGACACAGCTTCGAATCCAGAGACCGAAGACGCCGACTTCGAAGTTGAGACGCCTCGTGTAGACCAGAGGCCTCCGGGATTTCCTCCAGGTTCTGCGTCGACGCTTATGTCCCTCCGTGGTCGGCCGGAAGGTCGCCAATTTGCAATGTCTCGCTCCGGCAGTATGGCGACCGTTAGACTTCAACGGCGGGTGCGCTTAGCCAACAAATTGAAGGACGTTTTTGACCTGGACGGTATCGACGAGGTACTTGCAGGTATGGCGGGCAAGACTCTGTGAGATAGATGGCTGACCTTCCACAGAAATACCTTGCTGGCTGCTGCGCTCCATCCGTAAGTCCATACGTCATGGCCTGTATGATGATTTAGTAGAGATTGCCTCAGTGCTACAGGGTTATATGTTTCTTACAAATTCGCACCTCTGTTTCTTTGCGCATATGCCTTCCAGAGAGGTCAGATCAGACTCTTCCTCTATGAGATGGCTCCTAACTTCGTTCCAGAATCAAACGTTGAAGTCTGGCTCGTTAAGCAAGAAAGCGCAGAAAACAAAGCGGTGGATTAAGCATTGGTTTATTCTCAAGAATGACGTGTTATCATGGTATCAGTCGTCTTCGGTAGGATTGTCACTTCCCATGCCGCGTACAGGCACTGAAGCCGACCCAAAGGACCCATATTTTCCGCACGGTGTTGTCGATCTTCGGTACGCACTCTCCTGCGAACCGGTCAAAGACCGAGAATTCCGGATCCGGACGAACCAGAAGACTGTTCTCTTGGCTGCCGAGTCTGCATCCAGCAGAAATGAATGGGTCAAGGCCGTCAGAAGGGTCATTTTCAAAGCGCAGAACAACGGGGATACTGTGAAGGTCTGCTCATAATTGTGCGCTCCCTCTCATGATCCTAACACCTTTGTGTAGATCGCTATTCCCTACTCTGCCATCCTTGATGTCGAGAAGTCGTCGGCCCTTGACTTTAGTGAAACCATTGAAGTAAAGGTGATTGACAAGGACGATAGCGCCGTCGACTCGTATTTCTTCGCCTATTTTCATGATCTAGGTACTGCTCTGGAGCAGATCCGTGAAGTTATTCGCAAGTATCGTGCGATATCCCAGAGTTCATCACCTCAGCCGATTATGGATACCACATTACCTCGTATGGTTAATATTTCCTCGAATCCAGGAGATCAGACCGCAATCGAGCGCACTCTCAGTCTTCCTGTGGCCGACCAAATCTCAAAGGCCTATTCCGCGTTCAGACTGCCCTCGATCTGGCCAGTTAGCCGTACCGCCTCTGTGTCCGAGCAACCCAATACGGCCGATAACGAAGAATTTACTTATATCTCCAAGAGGAAGAGCGTCTCATCCTTCATACCTTTCGCGACTTCTCCGAAGGGAGAGAAGTTCCAGCTCCCACCAGCTGACTCAGGCCGGACAGGTGAAAGCTTCGAGGGTTCGTCACGCATATCATCGGGTCTCTCTTCTGATCATACGTATCCGCCGCACCCTTTACCGTCAGACACTTTCAATGCTATAGGTGCCGACAATGGTGGGGGTAGATGGGGGGTCCCTGCTTGGTTCAAAGTTCCGTCGAGGAGTGTCTTCACGTTCAGCTCGAATCCTGTGCCTGAGCATGCTACGACGATGCCCGCCACGCCAATATCCTCTGTCTCTGGATCCTTCTTAAATTCATCGTTACCTTCAGTGTTGCCGCGCCGAATAAGCGAGCTAGGATTCAGCATTTTGGACCAACCCGGATCTGCTGTCGAACCGGATATGCAAGAGAAATTCCGGACTTATTTTGCATTTGATGAACGTGAAACTTTGCTAGGTTGTAAGTGCTCAGTTCGGGTGCTGGAATGATATTCTTTACTTGCTTTGTAGATTTCCCTGGATATATCTATCGTCTATTGCCACAACCTGGGCGACTGTACATTTCTACCAACTATTTCTGCTTCAAGTCTACTGGACCGCTATCAACTAGGCTCCGTGTAAGCATATATCACTCATTGTCCGCCCAGCAAACTTCATTCTGCGAGTAGATGATCCTCCCGCTCCGTGATGTTCTAGCAGCACAGGAGTCGAAAGCATTCCACTTCTCACATCAGGGGCTCATATTGGTTGTTAAAGGATACGAGGAGTTATTCTTTGAATTCAACCACGAGGACAGACGAACGGCCTTTATCAACCTCCTCGAGAAACAGTTGGAAGACGTTCAGAGCAGACAAGGTTCTCGGAGTCCGCAGCGACGCGATACTCTAATCCTAGAGGGCTTCGATTCTAAAACTTCGCTAATTCGGACAATATCAGATCCGCCGCCAGTATCGGAATCTATGGACGAGTCTGTACCCACTGCGATGTTCACGTCATCGTCTTCTACCTTCTTGACGTTCAAGCCCAAGGAGTCGCTGCACTTCACGTTTCTCACTATTGGTTCACGCGGTGATGTACAGCCGTATATAGCCCTGGCAAAGGGTCTTATGGCAGATGGCCACCGAGTCAGAATCGCCACGCACGGCGAGTTCAGGGAATGGATTGAAGCAGTAGGTACCAATAAATTCCACTCTACACAATCGCTCAGTGTCTGCAGTATGGGATAGAATTTTCGTGCGTCGGGGGGGATCCGGCCGAATTAATGCGAATCTGCGTGGAGAATGGCACTTTCACTGTGGCTTTCTTGAGGGAAGGTCTTCTGAAGGCATGTATCCTTCAAATGATCCATCTCCATGTATACTCAGCTTAGTTCTCTTTAGTTCCGTGGATGGCTGGATGATCTTCTGAAGACATCATGGGAAGCCTGTCAAGGCACGGACATTCTTATTGAGAGCCCTAGTGCAATGGCTGGTTATCACATCGCGGAAGCACTAGGTATCCCGTATTTCAGGGCATTCACGATGACTTGGACTCGAACCAGGTGAGCGTCGCCTGTTATTCAATACTTGATTCAATTAGTCCAACTCTGCTCAGGGCATATCCTCACGCCTTCGCGGTTCCTGAACGGAAGGTACGTCTTCTTGCTCGTCCCTACTTTACTCTCTTATCACGCTGCGAACCTAGATGGGCGGGAGTTACAATTACATGGTGAGTTCTTGTAGAGTGATCATCCGTCTTTACTTAGTTATCAATATCAGTCCTACGTCCTGTTCGACCAAGTGTTCTGGAGAGCCATCTCTAATCAGATAAACCGCTGGCGAAAAAACGTCCTGGGTATCTCAAGTACCAACTTGGACAAGATGGAACCTCACAAGATACCGTTCCTCTATAACTTCAGTCCTACCGTGGTTCCACCGCCTTTGGATTGGCCGGAATGGATCCGCGTCACGGGTCAGTTCCCTACCTGAATCCAGGCTAACCATACTAACGCAGAACTCCAACCGGCGTAGGCTACTGGTTCCTGGATGATGCCGAAGTTGGGTCCAAGAAATGGACACCTCCTCCCGATCTTGTGCAGTTTATTGACTCCGCTCATGCTGCGGGGAAGAAAGTCGTGTACATCGGATTTGGTAGTATCGTTGTCTCAAATCCCAAAGCGATGACACATTGCATCATTGAAGCCATAGTCAAGAGCGGCGTATATGCTATCCTGTCAAAGGGCTGGTCGGATCGCCTGCAGGCCAAGAGTGCCGAAGCTGCTGAGATTGAGGAGCCACTGCCGAAGCAGATATATTCCATCGCGTCACTACCACATGACTGGCTGTTCAAGCGCATCGATGCTGCTTGTCATCATGGGGGAGCTGGAACGACAGGTGCCAGTCTGCGAGGTGAACTTCCAATCACCGCTTTGTCAAATGTTATTCCTGACTGGTTCTACAGCCGGATTACCCACAATTATCCATCCATTCTTCGGAGATCAGTTCTTTTGGGCTGATCGCGTGGAAGCGTTGGGTATCGGGTCCGGAGTACGACACTTAACCGTGGATGCCCTCACGGCAGCGTTTCTCGCCGCGACCACAGACGAGAAGCAGATAGCTCGCGCTCGAGTGGCAGGGGAGAAGATTCGTAGCGTAAGTCAATGAAGCTATGCATACATTCGCTCTCTCACATCCCACATAGGAGAACGGTGTTTTCACTGCAATCGAAGCCATCTACCGCGATCTGGAATACGCTCGCTCACTCATCAAGAACCCACACGACGACCCTGACGGCGAGAACGCGACAATCCGCGATGTCGACAACACCAACCCCTCGTCCGGTTCTACGCCGGACAGACCAAGTCCGGTAGAGAGCTCGACCGAGTCTATCCGTTCCAGTGAAGACTGGAGTGTTATCTCGGATGGGGGCATGAGCGACGGCGGCCCCGCCCGTCCCGACGTGGGCAGACGCAGCAGCTTGGGCGCGGCCGTCCTTAGTGTCATGCCCAAATCTTCCCGGAGCTCTAGGGCGAACTCGCGGGCGAGCTCGCCACCCGTCCCCGGCAGTTCGCCGCGCTCGAGATGATCTTCTTTTTGGTCTCGTAGCGTTTTCGCACTTTCTGCTTTTGCTCTTGCGTTGTGTTACTAGGCCCCGCCGATGCCAATATTGGTAATACATATACATATATGCAGCTCCCCCGCTATTGTTACACTCTAATATCATGTACTCCGAGTCCTCCAGTTAGATAGCATATTCTCTCAGAATCTTCTCCACACTCTCCACAAAGATATTCACGATCGTCTCCACCTGCTCCTTCGTAACATTATACGCTGGCGAAATGATACAATGGTCGCCTCTGGTGCCATCCACATTCGCGCCGCCCGTCAGACCCATGACGATCAAACCTTTCTCGAGCGCCCTTGCTTGTACGAGTATGGCGAATTGCTGACCGCGGAGGTCGATGCGAGCGGCTTCGGGCCCAGTGAAATCGAACTCAATCCCCCAGAACCCGCCGCCGCCCCGTATGTCGAAGATGAAGGGTGCAGCGGGGGCGTTGGGGGACTGCAGACGCTCACAGAGAAGCTTGGAGAGGTAGTCGCCTTGCACGCGGCAGTTTTCAAGGAGGTTTTCTTCGATGATTACTTTCTGGACTGCAAGTGAGGTGGCACATGCTAGTGGGTTGGCCTGTGGAGTATCACAGGTCAGATCGTGTTATTATCATATACAGTGGTTGTGATTACCTGGTACGTGTGCCCGTGTTTCCAGAAGCCGCTGTTGTCCCGCAGGCCATCCGCCACGCGCTTCGACATCAATACGGCACCGATCGATGCATATCTACTCATTTATGATATCTTCGAGATTATCACGATAGTTTGTGGACTGACTGACCCGCCACCTAGTCCTTTCGCGACCGCCTGGATATCGGGTGCTACACCGTCACCGAAACTCTCCCAACCGTGGAGTGTTCCCATACCTGAATGAGCATTGTTAGGGAATGTAGTAAGAGAGACCACATCCGGGGTTACTCACGTCCCATCCCGCTCATGACTTCGTCCAGGATGAACAGAGCGCCGTACTTGTCGCACACGGACTTCATGGCTTTGAAATAGCCCTTCGGAGCAGGAACAACACCAGTAGTCGCACCGACTACAGTCTCTGCAGCAACTTCACCACAGTCAACATTCCCCAGGACCTCAAATCATTCTATCACTTCACTCACAAGCAACCACAGTATCCGGTCCCAGCTCTAAGAACTTATCCTCCAGCTCTTGCCTGAGCCGTTCGACATACTGCTCCTCTGTCTCGTCGGGCTTCTGAAATCGCTTCGCATACGCCGGAGAGACGTGGTGGAATCTCTCGGTATTCAAGATGGCAGCGTAGGGCGCTCGGCGGGTGGGGTGGTGACCCAGAGAGAGGGTTGTGACTGTGTTCCCGTGGAAGGAGAGTTGGCGTCCGATGAAGTTCTTTCGGTTTGGCTGCTTTGTCTCGTAAAAGTACTAGAAGACGTTATGATGATGCGTGTTAAGATAGGAATGGGATCGATGTGGTTAGAGCTTACTTGTTGGGCTAGTTTGATGGCGCCTTCCATTGCCTCAGAACCTGCATGGGCATTAATACCAGCTGCAGTGTACGCAGTTGTTCCAAAACCTCACCTCCAGAAACAAACCCAACTAGTTCAAAAGCGCCCTTGCCTGACTCGATCAAGAACTTTGCCAAGGCCTCCGCAGGTTCATTCGACAGCTGCATATTGTACACATCTACCCGGTTGCTCCTTCAGCACGTCCACGACCTCATCCCATTAATATAGAATATACCTACAGGATATCTTATCAACCTGCTCCTTCAGTGCCTTTGTCACTTTCGGATGGCCATTTCCAATGCACGCAACCGCTGCTCCGCCCACCGCATCGAGCACCGTCCTTCCATCCTCAAGGGTCACATACAGGCCATTTGCAGACGTCGCTACGGGGGGCTTCCAAGGTGTCCTATGGAGGATTGCAGTCGGCCTGACGGGCGGCGCGTCTAAGGGTTTGACGTTCAGCTCATCGTGCACGGGTTCGGGGATAGTCAAGGCTGGGGCCATGGTAGTCCTTGGTAGAGATGAAATGATAACAGATTCAGCCTGGCCCTGATAAGACCGGCAGGTGAAATAGAAACGCAGGTGTCATGGATAAAAGGTGACATTGCCTCCTAACGTTATTGTCGCAGTCTTTTAGCCGTAGGGACGGGAGGAAGGACGTGCAGGAGTTCCTCAGTCTCACGCCACAATGGCGTCCAAACCGTCCGAAAGTCCGAAATTGATCTTACTCCTCGAAACACAGTAGATGACCTGAGGGCCTTCAGAAACATACTGGAGGAAGTTGCTGCATTTATTTGGTAGGGCGACATCGCCCCAAGCCAGGCGAATATTGCTCGTCGCTTGGCCAGACCAAACTATCTGAGCGAACGGCTTGCCCTGGACGGTTAAATGAGTCATGTTTACGCGCCTTAACACAGCATGAACAGAAAGCTTTCACATCGCCGCGCCCTCCCCATCCTTATAATGCTCATCAAACACCCTCTTACTAAACTCCCCAAACGTCATCCCCTCACCAACAAGCATATCCACATCCGGCTGCATAAACACCGCCAACGTCTCCCTACTCACATCTTGCGCCCCACCGCCCACCCTGACACAGTGGGGCGTCGCACGAAGTCGTCCGGCGGTGGCGAGTTGTAAAGCCTCGCCGGTTTGGAAGGCGAGGCAGTCTGGGGGGATGGAGACCTTTGTGAGGTCCTGGCCCCGGGTGCGGATGTAGAGGCCCGAGGTAGGCGAGGGCGGTGGGACGACTTCCGGTTGCGTGGAGGGGGAATCGTGGACGAACATGGCCTGTCACACACGTCAGCGATGGTTCTACTGCTGGGGTGCATCGAGCGATCAACGTACGGAGCACAGGCCGGTTAGAAGGGAGTGGTCGATGTGGAACCCACACCAGCTGTCGATCGGCTCGTCCGCCGCAGGTGCAGATGCGCCTGCAGGAGGAGGGAAGTAGTGTAGCAAACGGGCCTTGGTGGTTTGCGAGGAGGAGATGAGGTGTGAGAGGGAGATGGAGGAGTCGGTGAGGTGGGCGGAGGCTGTAGATGTTGTGTTAGGATCAGTAAGGGGTGGGAATGAAGGGCAGGACGCACCGAACGGTTGGCAGGCGGTAGCGAGTTGACAACCGACTGTGAATACAAATCTGAGACAGATTAGTGGATTGGGTAAAGGGAACTGAGAGGGGACGATGTGTACCTTCCAAGCGCTTTGAACGCCTCCTCGAATCCTTCTACGCCCTTTTCATCTTTTGCGGGCCCTAGCGGGATAGGACGCACACTTCAACATATAGGACAGGAAAAGGAGTCAAATACGTACAAATATTATTCCCATAATATTCTGGATAGGCTTTCCGAAGTACAGACGAGACCGTCGGATTGTCAACTACAGGGTTGGCGTAGTACGATCCCTTTAGAGTATCTTTGCCCACCGGTCAGCATTGAAACCATCAGAAATTCGGCTGGTAGAGACCCACCTGGCTTTCCATTCATAATTTCCTTCATAGTAATTCAAGTCTTCTCATTCAAGAGGCGAGTATGGAATTGCTAACCTTTCCGTGTGACCACCCGAAACTGCTTAAATGAACAAACATGCAGGGGGATGCCAGAAGAGCGAGGAATGTACCTATATCGACTCCTCGCATCTGCGTACTTCTCCCTAACATTTTCCGGTAAATGCGCGAACTTGTACGCTTGCCATAGCAGACTTTCGCGTAGCTTTGGGTACTCCTCCGGGAGGTCCTTGACGATAATTATGCCGAGCGACTTTGGATGAGAGCCGAACGCTTGTTCTGAAAACAGGCACATTCAAAGCCGTACTCCGATCCGCCTTTCAAATGCTCGTACCAATTGAATCGCGCAAGGAGAGGGGGTCTGATACCAAAGTTGGGTAAGATATCGACACCGCTCCGTCTGCAGTGTAAGTCAGTGGTTGAGTCTGGCGGGAGATGGTAGCCATTGTGCGTTTGAGAACGTTCCTAGCTAGCATCTCCCTGCAGCACAGAAAAGATTCGGAGAAAGGGGCAAAATATCATATTGTGTTGGGCGCTGCAGACAATGTGGACCAGGTCCGGATACCGTGCGAACGGACCGATCGATCTCGAGATAACCATTAATGCGGCTAGCTGCGCACTTACGACTCTTGTGTCCTGTAGTTTCTGCTCGGCTATCTGAGAGTCAGCGTTGCTCGGGATCCTAGCTGCCTGTACATATTTGATACATCTCAAGCCATCAATCGTCCCTCCAGATAGATGTCTTGAAATCAACAGGATTAAATCAGGCTGAACTCCTCGAGAGGGTCAGCGATGTGCAGATCACCTCAACTTGAAGTCCTCTCTCAATGGCATTGGTCTTCAAGTTTGTTTACTGATAACTCACCTATAATGCGCATGAAGGCATGAACGGGAGCTTTATCAGTAGTACGAACTATGACGAACCGAGGGCCGGTTGTGGACGGTACGTGCTATATCTCATATCTACAGAGCAGCCGCCCGCGAACAGATATCACCTTCCGCCGTTCTTCCAAATTTGTTTACTGACAAGTTACAGGATGCAGTCGTAGTCGATCCCACCCAGCGACTCGATTATTACTTGGTTTACGACCCACTATGGACTCAGCCGAACACTGGTGTCCGTGCCACAGTGGCTTGTCGTCTACGGTCGAGAATGCAACATGCCGTCAGCCGCTCCGATATGAAGATCGAGCCTACCTGGATGTTAATGCCTTGACGTCGAGGCTGCCCCCAACGATTAATAGAAGGATATCTTGAGGCTGACACCAGTTCTTTCCACAATTGGCGCATATACACAGCTGGGTTCTAGGATCTCATCTTCTTCTCCCAACGTGCACCTTCTTATGACCAGCCGCTCTGAGCTCTCGAGATGATGTCAACAAACGTTGACTCTTCTGTGTCATCGTCCTATATGAAGAACACTTGGCGGCTAGCGATCTGCTTTTGCTGACGCTGCTCATAGACTCAATGGCTCGGCAATACATTGCCATTTCGGCCCTCCTCTGCGGACAAGGCCAAAGAACGATAAAACTAAAACAAAGGCCCGATTTAGGACAAAGTCTAAGAACGCAAGAGGGGAAAGGACGAGAGATAGAAGGGAAACATGCCCTTGGACGTGGACAAATGACAGAAAAATATCGCAAATTCTCATGCTATACCTTGCGGTCGTCCTGTTGGTGCAGAAATTCTCCCGTGAAGTCAACACAATACGGACAGGTGGCTTCGTATGCTTCATACGCCTCAAATATCGTGGCGTCGCACGCTGAGATTAGAGCCGTCTATGTCGACGCATTCCCTTCAGGAGCGTATGTCTTCACGCCGATCATGTCCAGAGCTTACCGCATCTGAAGCGGAGTGGCTGGTATGTCCTGCCAGGGGCACAGCAAGCTATTCCAGACTTGTGTAGATATGTCATACGCATGTACAGTCCTATACCTACTTGGAATGGCGCATGAGCATGTTGGTTGATCTGGCCTCGGGTATCAAATTCTGAGACGCTCGACTATTGCCTAGAGACGGTCATGGAACGGCATGTGCCACATTGGTAGAACTTTGCATCCATTTATGGGCATGATCATTCTTTACAAGGCAATTCACCGCGTCTGGTCCGTGCGCAGGCTGACCAGGTATATATACCCTGCCCCGGCGTTCTTGCTTCTTTACCACTCTGGCCTTTTGGCTTAGATCAAGTGTAGTATCTGTTCTTAATAGTTTAACCACTATTATGAGGGCACCGCCCTCATTTTTGGTTATCTAATTTTTGCCGCCCTTGACCTTCGAGCTCTGCTTGCAACTCGGGGGCGTGATGACCTTGCTACTGCACTACTGGCTTGTGTCGTCGGGGGATCTCTTCCTCTCTTTTCGCTGCTTGGCTCCGATATATTCACTGGGAGATATTAAAGCATTCAGCGAATAGATTTGGTTGGGAGGTTCCTTAGGTTTTCCTTACTTTCAATTGGCAATGGATCGTGTTCTGTGTTTGTATACTGTATATCTGGCAATTGGACATCAAGATGATGCGTAATTCTATTGACGTTGTCCAAACATAAGACTGAGAGATTAATATTACAACTGGTGACTGCATGGTGGTGTCAAAGCACACTCCATGCTCAAACATGATCTCATAATAAATACCATCACTGTCCATTCACTACAGCCTCGAAATCCGACACGACATTCGCTTTTATGAGGGCATCTCGCAAAGCTAATCCCGACTCGTCAATTGACCGCAAGAAACGAAGCAGCTCTCGACACAGCTGCCAATCCTCTTCTTGCATGGCGACCTTTAGCAGCCGATGGGCATCTTCATTGCTTTCGTCCAACTGCTCGAGGTTATGAAGCACCAGAAGATACGACGCAGCGGTCTTCAGTCGACCCGTGGTCAAACATGTCTGACCACATTGTTAGACATCGTTATGAAATACAAGGAGCCGCTCACCTCGAACAGCGACTTCGGGTTGCCCACAACGTCAAACAATCGTCTCCATCGTGTCATCTCCGTCTTCCGAGCGCACCGCACCACCACATCCAGCGACTCGTCAAAGTGGTCCAAGAACTCGACGGCAGCATGCAGGACGTCATCGGATGGCACGCCGTCGCCGTTCGCTTCAGCGTCCTTCGATCCAGATTCGCTCTCGACGATGGTGTGCAACAGGATTTCCAAGGCATGCGCAAAGTAGACTAGGCTTTGGTAATGCGATGCAAAGAGCGCTGCTCGTTGAACTTGGCCGGCTTCGAGATGGGCGAGCAAGACGTGATGTAGGAAGAGGTGAGACTGTCAGAAATACGAGTCAGTGACTGAGACACGCTCATATGCACAGACCCGTACGCTAGTCGCATGTCTAAATATAACAAAAGGTAAATTCGTCCGAGCAACAGCTTCATGCTCGACCCCAATAATGATACCCTTATCCATAAGGACCGCTGGGTTTCTCAGTCAGTCCAACGGAGGAAATACATCCAGCGATGGACTCACAAAGGGGATAGAAGTCCAGCTGTATGCTGAGACTCTCCTTCGGCGTCAGACTAGCGTCGTCTTCCACATCATCCTCCGGGTTTGGCTTAGTAGGCTCGATTGCCAAAGCATTCAACCATATCCGCAGACTCTGCCCGTCGTAGCCCCACAACGAATTTTCGAGGGCTCCGATCCCGCGAAGATGGATCCAGCAGAACTCGACGCGATCGGCCAGGATTTGCATGTCGTATCGGACTTCTTGGCTTGCAAGCTAAACACGGAGTTCAGCGCTCTTATATCGTGTATGGCGAGAAGTGCTACAACCTTTCCTGGGCGCAACAACACGAGTTTCCCGCCCACCATCATCAGGACAGTCGCTACACTCAAATCATCGACCGGATCACCAAGCTCTGAAGCGCATACGTTAGACGAGCATCTACTTCTGGACAAGTACATGCACTCACGTTTCTGCGCATTAGGTATCATCCAACTGAGCATCCTCACCGCACTCGGCGCGGCAATAATACCATCGAACGTGATACTCCCACAGAGATGCAATCTGATAGTATCCGTCGTCGGCACAATAAGGTAGTGAATCAGTGTATTGTCCATGGTATACACTAGCAGGGAATTGTCCACCAGGGACAATATCACCACAGGCGAGGACATGATTTCGCGGTGCAGCACGGTCTTGCTGCTGAGCTCCAGGTCGCGAGAGTACAGCCGAATCTGCCACAGACATAAGTGCGACTGAAGAGGAGTTCCAGGCGGACGTCATACCTGGTGCGACTTTGAGACCTCAACCGCGACAATGAGGACATGGTGGAACCAGAGCAGCCCACCCTTGACCGCGAACGCTTGCTCCTGCATCTCGTCAGCGAACAGCTTCCAGCGACCGGAGCTACTGCTGTAGTGGACAAGGCCTCTGCGTCCAGCAACGGCTACGAGTCTTCCGTCTGAACTGATGGCAGAATACCGGATAGGCCAGTTGTTGGCGAGATAGCTCTGCGGTGTCTTAGAAAAGAAGAGTCAGTATGCATGCGAAGGCCTTTATATATGATCGACGCCTACTTGGATATGCTGCCAGACGTCCGATTCTGGGTTGATGACACTCATATCCGGCTGGTCAGCTCCTCGGTAGATAAGCACGCGGTCGTCCATTTGAAGAAACGCGTATCGTGTGTTGTCCTGTCTTGACATTAGTATTATTTCATGCACAAAGTCACAGCGCACGAACAGGTGCATGTTGACCGGTTGCCGCGCTCTTCGCAAAGGGGATTATGAACATCTCGCGACCAGCATCTACGGAAAGTTCAGAAACGTGAAACCTAGATATCGTCTGACCACTCACGAGTCGATTCACATGCGGCCAATACGATAAGTTCAAAATTTCCTGGCGACCAGAACTACCCAGACCTGCGCGTAAACGTCTCGAGAGGTACATGTTATGCCCAAGCACAGCGCACCAAACTGCGAATCCCATTCATAAAGAGATCCTGAAACCTAGGGTGCTTCTTCAGTTAGAAGTGTACAAGACGTTTGGTGGTAGATCTCACTTTTCTGCGTCGATGTGGTCTTCAATGCCGAACCCCCATGCAAGACATCGACCCCCGACGCTCCAAACTGCCCAGCCGTGCTCCCATCCAACAGCCAGAACATAGCCGTCAGAGCTCCACTCCATGGTAAGAACGCTACCTGGCTTCTTACCCACAACCGAGCTTGGTAGATGGAGGGTCTGTGACCTTGGGATAACGCCATCTTGAGAAGGAAAGTTCGTCAAGTGTACCTCACCCCTAGAGAACTGTCAGTCGTTCAAGAGGCGTCAAAAGGGAAACAATCTCACCCATGTGTACCAATGGCGACAAGTGAGAAGTAGCTGTTGACTGCAGTGCTCACGGCTCGCCGGGGTTCATCGTACATGTATTGATGCATCCCAATGTCGTCGGGATCCACTTGCCGCTGTTTCTGCACCCAGTGAGGGATCTCAAAGTTGTGAATGCACGTTCCGTGCCATCGACCGGGGTTGTCGAGGGACGCTGACTTTTTGCCGTTCGCATCCAAACTGGCCCTAGGCCGTTCATTATCCTGTATATAGATTGTGCGTTGGTAAATGCGATGGTGAAGCACATACATACGTACCCGTGATAGCTCGGGATTGGACGCATTGGGCTCTGCTACGTCACGGAGTCCAACAAAGTAAGCCCTTCCATCCGAGGTAATCCATATCTCAGCGCCCAGACCACGGGGATGGTATACCTTGGTCACAGCAACTAGGACGCGGCGTCAGAACGGACACTCGCATGTACCAGGATGTGTACCATCTCTATCCACTAGCCAAGGGAATTCGTGGTCCTCTATGTACCATGCATAGGGCTCAAACTTAGCATCCTTGTGTGGGGGATACGTCTTAGGGCCACTTTCGTCTACACCGGGCCATGGTATACACTGGATAGCACGCGGCGAAGCTGTAGAGAAGATGATGAAGTTTCTACGAGGAGACGCCCTAAACTCAATCAGTCATGTTTAAACGACATTCGATCTCATAGCATACACTCACCATAGCAGATGCCCATCAATCCGCACGACCCCCTCCAGATGCAAAGCAAGTCCCTGTAAGGACAGACCTTCCCCCGGTCCTGGAAAGAAATGGCGCTGCGCGCTGCTTGCTAAGGGCGGGGACTTATACGCCTCCACATCCGGGTCGTATTCCACCGTCAACAGTAGCAGATACGATTTTGTTGTCTGCCATCACACGGTGCCTGAGTATGAGCAAGTTAGATGGCAAAGTGGGAAATACGCACCTGGATGACGATCCTCTTCCCTTCCGGAGACCAGTGTACATGGGCGTTGTCGCCGTGTTCATCCAGAGATGTCTCTGTTCGCGCGAGGTATGCTAACAAGACGGAAGGCTCCAATCCTTGTGTAAGACTCGCAGAAACGACTGGCCTAGTATACAGCACGTACTCGTACTCTCCAGATGGATAACCCGCTCCTGGTCAAGGAACAGAACCACGACTTGTGAGGACTTGGGCATAAAGACAGGGCAAGCTCAGGTGGTAGATCGGGCAGCGCGGGTTTAGTGCATAGTTGTCGAGCTGCAGACGTCGGGAAGTACATTGTACAGGCACCTGAAGTTTACTGCCACAAGTCGAGTATGGATGAATCCTTCTGCTCTAGGGCACGACCCAAATCATGGCCCAGACGGTATCCGTATTACTTCATATCTGGACGGAAATAACCTTCGTGCCTGTATATACATATGATCGAACTTCAAAGCTTCATACCACGCATACCTGGATGAACTGGAGAGCCACAATGATATGATTGCAATGCTAATGATACAATGATGCGCGGACTGAGTTAATAAAATAATACGTCGTCCCAAGAAACCAACCGGACCCCACTGCCTATAATATAGTACAACATTATACTTGTATTCCTTTACCTGCGCATTGTATGTGCTCAAGCAGGCCGGAAACGCGACCACGATGACACTTTGTTCCAGATGGTGATAGTGATGCTCTGAGAGGGGCTGTCGGCACGTAACGGGGATGCCTCCGCGTCTCGGTACTCCTTGGGGGATTCAGAGGCGTGGAAGCCACCTCCGGGTGACCCACCCATGGTCATGCTTTGACGAGATTGACGGGTCAACTCGACGATCACCTTTAAGCCATCTCGCGACTGGAATGCAGTGAGCAAGAGACCTGTACTCGTGAATTGATCGCCACGTACCTTTTGAATATTAGACTTGAATTTCTGCAGTCCGTACTGTTCAATGCGCTTGGTCAGACCCCAACCGAAGCCGGAGACAATGCTGACATCCGTGCGCTGCAGCGTTTGACTGCACGGAATTTGTGAGAACGAGAAAGTTATGCCATTGATGACACACGTACCCATCGTGACCAGGCTTCAAGAGAACAGATTCCCGGGCGGACAAAATCTTGACGTGTTCCAGGTTTCGGGAGCTGCAGCGCAGAACTTGACCGTAAGGATCGACCTCGCTCTCCTCAATGACCCAGGCTTCAGAGCGGGGAATAATGCCTTCCGGAGCCCAGCGAGGTAGCGAGCCTTTCTTGAGGATTAAGCGTGTGGTGACAAGGGTACCGGCTTGTGTGATGGTCCGGTCGACGACGTCACAAGAAATAACGTGGGCGGCATGTGGGTTGGGATATCGAAGAAAATAAGCCAAAGAGACAATAGACCAGGGTTCGCTGCCACCACCATCAAGACAGGAAAACGTAGTGGACCGAGGGCACTCACTCATAAGAGAAGGACTGAGAGAAGAATCTCATACTGGACGAACGCGCAGGCTTAGTCCCCGGAAACGTGAACTATTATGATCCAGTATATATGGTGTCGATGTGCGATGCTGTTGAGAACGAAAGGTAATGATAGGACGAGGGAGAGATATAGAGGCTCCAACCTGCTCCAGGCTGTCTCGCAGCGCGGCTCCAGGCTTAGTAGAAACCGCGGCTTGGCTCGAGCGCTAATTACGTAAGCAATTATTGCCTCTTTAGGCAGGTCTAATAATTGATGGTCTTGTCGCAGGTCTTCCCGCAATTCAAACCTTCTAGTGTGAGCAATGTGGCAGCGGCTGCACTCCGGCAGTGGTATTTAGAGAGGGAAGAGTGCATCAGGAGGCCTACTTAAAGTTCCGCTGTGATTGAGAGTAGTAAGCTTCAAGTCATCGGACCTACAAACGTGAGGAGTCCGTGAGAGATTAATTAGATATCATCTGCGGAGTTCACTAAGCAGGTTGTCTATCCATCATAGCCTTCATCATGTATGCTATCGCCATCACCAGGAATAAAGACTCGCAGTCCATCGTATGCGGGTCTTACCCATATGGCCTCGCCTTCTTCTATCAGTTCTAAGCCTTCTTGTATGTTCGGGCTTGGAGTCAGAAGGTGTTCTGTCTTTCCCCCTACTGCTTCGCACATTGCAACGTACTCCTCCTGAGATACCTCGTGCCCGAAGCCTGTCAAGTACGTTCGTTGGGCGTTGAATCTTCTCGCCATAGCAATGGATTCCTTCACCCCCAAGTGCGAGGTATGAGGAAGCAGCCGTAGACAGTCTAGGACGAGGATCGGGAGGCCTCTCGAAGGCCCTGGACTATCCGATGATCGCTCCAAGAAGTCCCAAGTATCTTCTGGAATGTGTGAGACATCGGAAAGATAGATTACTTCATTTTGTATTTTGAAGCCCAGGCAAAGGTATGGGTGTATCTTCTTTGCGCCGTTTACTGAAGGTTCTTTGGGATGCAGGGGCGTAATGCGTCCCGAATCAGGAGGTGACGATGGTGCAGTACCGGTGGGTGTGGGGATGTAAGCTGGTGGAGGCGCGGTTGAGAAAATTCGGCCATGGTGCACTTAGGTACGACGATTCAGTTGTTGACCATTTGGTGTTGGGGATGCCCATACCTGAGAATGGTGTAATTTCAATGCCTGTATCTTCTATCTCAAACGGTACTCTGTCATCTATGATGTGCCATTTAAAGTCGGGGACCTGGACGCAGCTGTGTAAGGTACCGATCTCACTAAATGGAAGACTTGATTAAACGTACATCGCCGCCGCCCGAGGCATATTCCTTTGACACCAGGTATGGGAAGGACCGTATAACTTCTGTAAATGTGGCTTGCGAGACATAGACATCCACGTGTGGTTGGATAGCCTGACGTAGCGTCCAGCCTACGGTAGTTGAGTCAACTCATATCCGACGTATTTACAGATGGCTATGCACCTCGAAGGTCGTCAAGACCGTTCATGGCTTGAAGAGACTGTCAGCAGGTTCGCAGGTGACAGTAGCGGATTCTTCACTTACCATCTGCGTGAGCATGTGTAATTAGCACTGCGTCTATTCGACGCAATCCGTACTTGGGAAACCATTCTAACGCAGCCGCTTGGAAAGTCTTTCCGACATCCACAACAATTGTCCTGACTCTGTGCTTCAGAATCCAAAGACCACAACACCGCACCACACGATACCAACCTTTTCCTGCCATCGCGACCTTTAACTCTAAATACCGCAGACGTGTTCCTCCGGATGTTCTTCTTCCCCTCGGGTTTGAGTGTCGAAAGGCATGTATGGCACGGCGTGGCGTCCGGAGGGGCAGTAAGACAATCCACATGAGGAAGACCTGAAGACGTGCCAGTGCCCAGGAAAATTAGCTCGACTGCATCATCGGCGCCGTTCTGAAGTGGTGCGGAGTTCATCGTTCTAGATGAAAGTATACGCTTCTCGGTCGACTGAGGGTACTCGGGCAGTCCTGAATATAAGCGAAAACTCGCCAGCCGTTGGCTAGCAGCACGTGCAGCTGCTTACGCCGTTATGGGCGTCAGGAAAGAGATAAGCTCCGGTCATATTCGTATGGAGGAGGAGGGGTGGCGTTGCTAGTTCATCAGAGACTGCTTTGCCCGATTGTACCGGCCAAATGCTGTGGACAACCCGCGTCCGTATAGCACGGCTCACAACTTCCTCCTTCGATTTGCGAATCTGCCCTAGATCTGGCAGGCTTCGGGCATCTCACGTGTCCGCTATAACATCGATCGGTACCGAATACAAGACTACAGTATACAATGCACGAGTACTTCCTCGGCGATGCATGGACAGGCGGTTTCTCACTTTGTGAATACTGCATCCGAAATCAGGAGCTGACCGTAAGGCAACAGTCGCGATGGACTTACCAGACACTACGTCTTCATCGGCGACCAAATGGGCAAGACTCACTTTCTGCGTGTGCGGCGAAAACTTCGATGATTTACCCTTTCATGGCAGTTAAACCGAGAATCACGCCGTATTCAAATGAACTTACCCTGCGGGGAATAATTAGTACACAAATTATGTCAACGGAAGATCGCGGGGCGTACCAGACCAGTGCGTAGCGGAAATTCGTGGCAAGGGACCTGTGAATCCCATTACATACATCCTGCAGCAAATTCATAAAAAGAGGGCGGTGGCGGTAACAGGAAGTACACACTTCTATTGTGGCGCCCTGTCGCAAACAAACAGGGTCGTCTAAATCTGGATGGTCACCTCGCTTTTTTGTGTACACTCTGACAAGCCTCAGGTCCGCCCATATCCGCTCGATAAGGTAATCCAGGCTGCTAAAACGTCAAGACTGGCATATGTCCGAGCTGATGCAAAGTCTGGACTTACTTTAGATCTTGTTCACAGCTGATGACAACGGTATGGTCCTCCCGAGCTAGTTGGTCCACGCGTTCCAGACTAATCGCGTCAATCTTGTTATAAACGTCTGTGGGAAGGGCCAAACTCGGAGTTAGTCGTGATGGACGATGAAACAGATTTCGTCTTACAGAGACTTGGGATGTATTTGCGATTGCCTAATCCGCCCAATCAGCATGATTGGGCTAGCAGCCGCGCGACATCATACCAATTAAAACATCTATAAACTCATCTGTCGTGATCTTTCCAAGAATATGAGCCACGGTGCATGGTCAAAATTAGATACTTACGTCTTCCCGAATCATCACATCGCAGTTATGTAGTTTGTCTAGGGCGGTACGTCCTAAAGCTGTCTCAGGAACGCACGAGGAAAAAACTCACAGCTGGCTAGAATAGTACGAATCGTCTTCTCATCGGTTTTTGTCAGTTTCACGGTAGTATTGAGCTTCAGTAGACGAGGTTAGCCTGTTGCAGATACTCATAGGACGGCGACAGACCGTTATCTACGAGGGAGTTCAGTTGGTCGCTGTGTCTGGTTTATGATCACACGACGTACCCCGCCCGTTGTCTTCCTCTTGAAAACGACGTCTGGTTTTTGCTTGTTTAGACGAATACCGACAGCGTCTAATTCAATCTCTAGCAGCTTCCTCTGCTCTTCGGACTTCGTTGCGTCCAACATAATCAGGATCAAGTCCGCTGTCTTTGCGGCTAGATGCCTTCAGTCGGTGGGACATGCAATTAGGTATTGGCTGACACTCACTAGCTACCACTTGCCGCCCCCGACCGCGACCTTGACTAGCACCCTCGACGATACCAGGTAAATCCAGGAGTTGTATACGGGCCCCTTGATGCTCTACGACACCAGGTATGGCCTTTAGAGAATGGGTTTAAAGCGCCAAGGTGCTAGCTTGCACGCTGCAGACTCACCGTTAACGTCGTGAACTCGTACGCCGCGGATTCTGATGCTGTATGCGTCACTTTGCTAAGTAGCGTGGACTGGATCGAGGAAAGAATATCAGCGGTCCTGTATCTCCAATTCAGTGAGAGCAGCTTTCCTTCCCGACAGACGGAAAGCCGATTAACGCGACCCTAGCATCTCCCGATTTCTGCACATCGAAACCCGTCCCGGGACCACCGGATTTCTTGTCCGGTTCCAAAAGCTGTGCGCGGTATCGAGCAAGCTTTGCTTTGAGAAGACCAAGGTGATATTCCGTCGCCTACTTCCATGGCGTTATTGATATTAATGGATCGATCGGTGGGGGTGCGCGATCATTTACCTTATTCTTCTGCGCTGTTCAGGCGAGAAAGGTGAATATGGATATACAACTCGACTGCAAACCCGCTCACTCCTCGCCATCTCCTCTGGAAACCATGACGATAATCTCAGTCAAAGTGCTTTAGTTTGGGATACGCTGGGACATACCCTCGATCTCCTTGATCTACATATTGGGTCGGAGTTAGACATGATCTCCTCCAGTGGTAAACCTCCCACCTTCTCTACGATACCCATGTTGTCTGCAGGTCAATTTTATGCAAATAAGCTCTTGAAAGTGCGCTTGACAAAGAGTTTACAGACAGAAACGCGGTACACGCCGAGCTTTTGGAAGAGAACTTGAAGCTCTAAGTAGATTCGGTTACTTCACGTGGCTTATGATAGCCGGTGAAGGCGAGAGCAGAAATAGGCTCAGCACTTCTGAGTAGTAAGGCACTCTACCGCTGGACGTCACTGCAGTCGTCGCTGCCGCTGCCAGCATTGCCATTGACTTGGTCGATTAATGCGCAGACACACCCCCACCCTATACACCCATCCCGAACTCGACGGCAACGAGGACGACTCCCCATCCAACTGGAGTCTCCAGTATTCATCTCCTTCCATACAGCCAGTCGCCGGTCTGTCGAGTAGGAATCGCATAAAGCTTCGACAGAGACCGTCCTATTCATCACCGTCTAGCTCTGGCTCCAACTCCATATCGTCTCCGTCGCAGAATGCTACAAAGTACTCTGATATTTATTCCCAATTCGTTCGGCGGTATAGGTCTGGGACAGACTTCGAAGATGATCCCCGAAATGACCCAGATAGTCACTATTTGCAACGCGGGCTTGGACAGTTAGTGGATGGAGGGGACAGTGATGACGAAGAGTTGGGACGAAGCGCGATTATATCTGGAGAAAGTGCTGCCACTCTTTTGGATGCTGAACCTATAGAGCCTGCGACGCTCGAGGACAGGGAACGATTAGAATGGCAGATGATGTTGGCTTCCGTGCTGGCTGGAGATGTCCTCAAGTCGGAAAGGCAGCGCATAGCTGTTGCTTTGGAGTCCTCCGCCGACGAACAGAATATGCTGCACGCAGATATTTGGTTAGGGATACGCGCCAAGTTACATGGTCGGACAGAGGAAGAAGAAAGGAGACGTCTTGAGGAACGACGAATACGTACCGTCGACGCGGTCATAAACGAGATAATGTCATTCCGCATCGACGACCAGGAAACCTCAGGCACGGATCCGCACACGAACGCCTTGAAGCATGTCAATGCTATCTTGAACCGCCTAGACATGGCACAAACACTCTATCCTAATCTGAAAGCTTTCTACTTGGATAAACCCGCAGTTGGAGAACCAGCTTTCCAGGCTCGCTGTGATACCCTCAACACTTGGTCGACCGTCTTGACGTCTATTCGCACTTATGTTAAACTTCTGCGGCAATGGACTGGAAGTCAGACTCTCGACGTGACGGAGCCCAGGTACGAACCAGATGGTCCGGGTGGCGGACCAACTCCACGCATCACCAAAGACGAAGACACTGGCAGGGAAGTTGTGGACGGGACCTCTTTCGTCGAAAGAGTTCTTAAGGAGGATTCCATCCAGCGCACTTTCGAGAAGGAAATTCTGACCACCGTTCATTCTCTTATTGGTACAACTCGCGACGCGCAAGTAAACCTTGCACCTCTTTTCGAAGAGATGAACCTCCCCACCTTCGAACCTGAGCTCCTCCCCTTGATATCCTTCCCCACCAAACTCGTACAGGCCACGCTACGGTTGCGGCTCTCATACATCCAGCGACTCAAAGATCCGGAGGTGCTGATTATCGACCAAATGATCGATGATTTGAAAGTCAGCATAGGCCTTGCCTGTTTGCTCAAGAGGCAGTACGAAGCCTTCCTGGCTCCCGATCCTGGGGGAAACTGGAAACTGCCTTCATGCATAGATAGGGACTATGATTCCGTCGTGCTGGAAGCATTGACGTTCTTCTTCAAGCTCATACACTGGAAACTGAAGAGTGCGACGAAGGGTATATACTTCAAGGAGACGGACCTGCTTGAGTCGCAGTGGGCGACATTCAATGATGTCAGTCTGAGCACTGCTGGGGGCTCTACCCTCGTTGCCGAGCAAATCTGGTAAGGATTACCCGCTTCTTGCACATCTGCCAACTCACAGATAAATAGCGCGCTGACGAATAAGCTTATGGTCCGGGTAACTAATTACTTCGAGACCCAGCTGAAGGTGCCTGCGCAGAAGGAGAACAGTGCGATAACCAAGGAAGCCATTAATGGGACCAACGCTGCTCCCTACAGTCCCTACTTGGCCGAGACCCGCAAGTCTATGACGGACGAGCAGATGATCTCTTGGTACGGTAAGATCCTCGATAGTGTGCGTCTCCGGTACAGGAAATTGCAGCGCTTTGCGCGGTAAGCACTCGCTTTGACTTTTCCTGCTGCTTCGTTAAACGGCGAGTACTTGCCAGGGCCTTAACACAACGTTTCGGTAACTCCGCCGAATATTCGCTTGAGAACGTCTCTCTAGACCATTTTATAGCAGCTCTCGTCGAAACCGATCACTTCCTCGTATATACGCAATCTTTTGAAGAAGATGGTACCTACATCATCGCTCATCCGTCGCTGCGTGAACGACCGGAAACCATTCGACGTCTTCTCATGGAGGCTTTCCATGTCCAGGAGTTGATGACATCCGACGACGGCGTCGGCATAACGAGTGGTGGGGACCCGGACAGCGAGGACTATGAAGAGATTACCTATCTCCTTGTGCTCTCTCCGCGAAGTCGCTTCCTGTGGAACGGACTCGTTCTGATGCTGGAGATGCCCAAAGTCGATTTAGAACTCAGAGATAGCCGGGTCAGACTCATAGCTGACGGTGCCCACAGTCGACTAGCCCTGGCGAAGGAGGAATTCGCTGAAGCTTTGATATCTGTGGATGAGGATGGGGTGCCTGTGGAAAACGCTATCAGTCCTTTACCCTGTGTTGTAGAACAACAAGCTCACCTTCCGGCGGTCAATAGGGAACTACGGAAGATCAATCGCGCGACAAATCGGCTGGCAGAGTCCATCGTAGACTCCGTCCATCATGTGCGAAGCATTCTTCGGACTGTGAGGGGGTGTCAGGATCTGCTCGAGAACTGGTACCTCTTCGCGTCAGAAAACGGGCAGCATGCACAGCGCGTGATGGATAGGGCAAATCTGCTCAAGTTCAATCGGCTGTTGATCAAGCTTGCAATATCCTGGGTATCCTTCATATGCGATGACTGTGACCCTAATGATAGGAAGACCTTCAGATGGGCTGTCAATGCGCTAGAATTCGCTCTTCACCGGACGCGACGTAACAATATCCTGCAGCTACCTGAAGATCAGTTCGAGATGTTGCGGCAAAAGGTCGCAAGTTGCATGACTCTCCTTATTAGCCATTTCGATATCCTTGGGGCCCGTTCAAGCTTGGCTCAGAAGGAGAAGGAGAAGCAAGAAGAACTCATACGGCAACAGGCATTAGATGCAACAGCGAAGAAAGAGGATGTTATTTCTAGATCCTGTTCACCTCACGCTGACCATGATAATGCTATCGTCGGCTCTAACGTCCCACCTCGTGCATTCAGGGACCCCAGCATACGAATATTTTGGGACAAGGCTTCTCGGGCTCTGCAGGATCTGGAAAACCGGCGAACACAAATGGGCACGGAGCAACGTGTGGTGGGTCGAGTCTTGGATAACGAAAAGCCGGAGAATCGGTCTCTTGCGTTCTTGGCTTCGTCTAGTTCGAATATCGCTGTACGGTGGCAGCAAGGTAGATTCATCGGAGCCGGTGCCTTCGGTTCAGTCTACTTGGGTGTCAACCTGGATTCTGGATCTCTCATGGCTGTCAAAGAAATCAAGTTTCAAGAGCTCTCGGGTCAACCCAACTTGTTCTCGCAAATCAAGGATGAACTACACGTCATGGAGATGCTACATCATCCGAACGTTGTCGAGTACTATGGGATAGAGGTGCATCGTGACAAGGTATATATCTTCGAGGAGTACTGTCAAGGTGGTAGTTTGGCTGCCTTGCTTGAGCATGGACGCATTGAAGATGAGGGTATCTTGCAAGTTTATACCATGCAAATGCTTGAGGGCCTTGCGTACCTCCATTCTCAGGGTATCGTCCATCGTGACATCAAACCCGATAGTAAGTTTTCGGCGGCTGGCGGTAAATTCAGTACGCTGACTGAACTCTCTCAGACATTCTACTCGATCATCTTGGCGTCATCAAGTATGTCGACTTCGGTGCCGCGAAGGTGCTGGCCCGGAATCAGCGCTCCATCCAGCGCTCGCGACGCGGGACCGAAGTTGGCGGCCTTGCGGGATTTGCTAACGGCAACAGCTTAACGGGCACTCCAATGTATATGTCCCCCGAAATGATCAAGAACGATAAGCGAGGAAGACACGGTGCGATGGATGTTTGGTCATTGGGATGCGTTGTACTCGAGTGTGCTACGGGCAGGAAGCCTTGGAGCAACTTGGATAATGAATGGTAAGCGAATAATGTAGCGCTTGGTCTATGCGCTCACACCGTTTAGGGCTATCATGTTCCAAATCGGCGTGGCAACTCAACATCCTCCTCTTCCCGAGCCAGGCCAAATTAGTGATCTTGGTATCAGCTTCATCAAACAATGTCTGACGATCGACCCTATGAAACGGCCCACAGCGAACGAACTTATGAATCATCCCTGGATGCTCGAATTCCATGAAGCTCTTCTCAACTATGAAGAAGAAGAGCTGGCAACAAGTCCCCCAAATGAAATACCCTCTCAGGAGGAGTATGAGGCTGCCTCCGTTGCCCGGCAAGCCGCCATCATAGCAGAGAAGGAAGTAGAAGCCATCACTGCCCAATCCCCAAGTATGTCCCCCGTCGAAACTCCAGAATTGGAGCGTGAAAACCCATCCGGCGATGCGTCCCTTCCAGCATGATGACACCATTATTATTGTAGATACGCATACACGGCACAATTATCCTAACCCGCTTTGAATAGTTGCTTTCTTACCTCAGTTATGTAGCCTAGTCTTGCATGTTGTATTCAAGTCCACACCAGACAACGCGGTAGTATTACCTGGATCGTATGAGAGACATGAAAAGCAAGAAGATACAATACATGAGACGAATGTCTGTTACCACTCCGTGGCCGAACATCGAAAGCAGAACAGAAACTTCACGACGCTTACTCTATAAGCCACCTCTTTCCACCTGTTGTGCGATCCGAACTATGCCCGCTCGATTGACTCGTGTAGCTGCGCTCACTGCCACGGCTATCGTTCCGCGACAACGCCGCCCCACCGGTGTACCACGTCGACGAGGCGTTGGACACTTGTCTAGCGTGCACAGGGGAAGGCACCTGGGTGCTGCTCATACTCGAAGCCGAGTTGAATGGCGCATTGGCATGGGCATAGAAGCGGGGTCCCATCTGGCGCGGCGCGAACATCTGGCTGGGAGGCGGGACTTCGTTACCTGAACCAAAGGCCGCCGAGAACGTTGGGATGGGAACGTTCTGGCCAGGGAACGCCACCTTCTCCTCATCTGTCTTCTCGTCTGAGCCGAAGTTATCACCAGGCAGTGGCTCCTGCGCGTTCACTATTGGAGAATTGTATCAGCGTCGTGTTCGTCGATCGAGGAGAAGTAACACACGGTAGCGGGGAAGACCCTTGCCGAAGTTCATTCGGCAAATAACACCCAAGATGAATGTCATCAGTGTCAAGAACACGGAGGCGGAGGTGACGACGCCAAAGAACCGCCACTGGGTGAACGTCCACCGGAATGTGTGTGAGACGAACATGACAGCCCAGCCTACGATGTATAACATCGACAAGGTAATAAAGGCCGCCATGGGTACCTTGAGTTCACGGCGAACAGCGAACCAACCCTGCAAAACCATGTCAGCATTGGAGACCGGTGCGAGTACAGCCAGTATATACTAACCATGCCCAGCCATGGTAATAGCAACTAAGAGGTACGTAAATCATGAGACAAATGCGAACTCAGGGAGAACTATCACTTACGACGAAGACAACGAGGACGACTACTTTGAAGCGCAACGCATGCGTCGTCAACATGCCAATCTGGCCATTCCACAGCTGATCGAGCCACAAGCCCAGCGAAGCGACGATGAAGAACAGCGACAGCTGAATGACGATCGATAAACTAAGCACAAACTTGTACACCCTGTTGATGATGAACGAAGCGCCGACACGCTTGAACGTTTGCCATCCAAACAACTGAGTCACGAAGTTGTACCCGTCAGACGACAGCGGTCATATGTACAACCAGGTTTCACATACCCTGATAAGCCTCCATGAAAGGAAGGCAGACGCCAAGAGGGCGACCGCGTTCAACGCGAGACCAGCAATCTCAGCGTCACCACGCGCGTTCCAGTAGGTCGGAAGCAGAGACGGCTGCTGGCAGGGTCCATCCTTCATCAGACGGTTGAACTGATCATGGAAGACGGTAGTGTTCCTGATGGTGAAGGCAGCCCAGGACGTCGCCAACGCGTGCGTGAGCAGCGAGGCGATGCTATTGTGTAGCAATTTAGTATCATATGGCGGTTACTAGAGATGGACTCGTCTTACATGTGGGGGATGGATTCGTTCAGGAGCTGGACAGATAATGGGCACATATCGAGTTGGTTCACTGAGAAATGCAAGATGAAACTACTTGAATGCTTACCGCGACGATAGACATGCCCAGCACCCAGATCTGGAACGCAATGAATGTGATGTCCTCACGTTTCGTGTCCGCCAACCTGCGCTACATTAGTGAGACCAATAAACACCTTAATATGTTACGCACTCAAGGGCAGGCCAGTTCAGGGAGACCAAACACGTCTTGTCGAGCTGCACAGTATGTTCGGTGTTTCCGAGGCCGTGGACGTCGACAGAGACTGTGCCGTTCACCTGGATGGCTTGGATAATGCCGTATAGGCTGCGCTTGTGGGGCTATACGTGCGGCAATTCAGGTTGGGCATAGGTCGGGAGAAGAAGAAGAAACTCACCGCGTGATCACCCTCTCCGTCGTTATCACCTTCAGTAACTTGGACCGTCGCGGTGGGCTTGATCTCACCATCGACGGTCGTGGTTGCGCCCTGAACAGACTCCACAACCGTGCCCCGTGAAGATACAAGCGTAATCGTAGGGGGACTAGACACAGACGAGCCGGACGCTATTTGCCGACTCAGAGCACTGGACGAAGCTGCTGAGGATCTCGCCACCGCGCTACTCTCAGTAAGCGTCACAGAGGAAGACGACGGTGACGCAGAGACGGATGAGGGTACGCTGCTAGAGCTGGTGAACGCTGCCTCCACATTGAGGCTAGCGGTGGAAGTGGCGGACGTAGACAATGACGAAGGCGATGATGAAGACGATGAACTGTACGGCTGCCCATTCCAGATCACCTGGCAGGACATCGCATTGGTGTTATTTGGAACGGTGTTGCACCAGCGGAGGTCATTGCCGAAGACGGGAAAACCGGGACCAGTCGCGTTGCCTTGCGTGATGAGGTTCCGGAGGAACGATTCCGCTTGGGCATTGACCGTAAAAGCTTGGGCTTGGAGGACAATTTGAACGATGCAGTGCACGACGGAAAAGATGAAGTAGAAAAGAGTAAGTTTGTTGAAGTAGAGCCGCTCCCACTGCACCCGAAATTTGTCAGCATCAAGTTCATAGACGAAGCATACTGAAGTTCAAGACACTCAAGTCATATGAACCCCCGTCCAAGCTTATTTCATAGAACGACCCATTTCCACGCGAGACACATTAGAAACACCAGCCGTGACACTCACCAAAAGTTGAAGTTTCGCCAGAGGAGGAAAAGACAGAATTTGCTTGACACGCATCATGAACAGAACCTTCGTTTTCAATGGCCAACTCGCAAAATTATGCGACCGAAAGCTTGATCCTAAGTAACGCACCGGCGCGCCACTGTTTGAAGAACGAATGAATAAGATTGCCACTAGGGCAAAGGTCCCTTAGAGTACGCCAATCAAGGAGCCTTCAGCCAGAGGTATAGACAAAAGCAAGGTATACGGCTGCGACGACGGCCGGCCGGGTGCAGACCTATAGAAAAGAATCAAAGAGCGGAGAGCTCAACGCGACCAACCTTCTACACTTCGATCGGCTAATGAACGTGGGGTCTGACTACCGTATCAAGCGTGCCGCGTGCCATATGCTACCACGCCCGTCGCCACGGTGATCTGGGGTCGCGACTCCTCATCTATTGTCTATTCAACTCTCAAGCAGCCTAGGTCCTCTATGTCAGATGAGGCGTGCAGCTGCCGTAAAATTCGAACTACAGGGCGATGTTCATTAGGCAATGCATCGATGCCACCATCGTACAGAACCAATAGGTTGAGACTTAGCTCCGATTCATGCAGGATGAGACCGGGCTGAACAGCTTGAGGTACGGAGGCCGCTACACAAATCTTAATCATACCCTTCACGTTAATTGCTAGTTGATGCAATGGTCACCCTGATCATCGATAATGACTGCGAATAAGTATATGAGCACTATCGGTCCAGGGACGAGTGACTCATCAACTTACAAGAATAATGATAATCGCCTGGAGCTCTCTAAACTTGATACCAGTGCCTCTTGCCTACGAACCACATCACCATCTTTTCCTGGGCGTTATTAGGTGCCGCGATATCCCAATCATCCAGCTGTAAATCAGGAGAAACGCGTGGCTCAAGGAAGCCCCTTGCCCTCAGGAATCGCAGGATGTCATTGACCTCTTGTCTGTCATACACAGCCCGCAGTCGCCATCGAATCTCACCCTACGCACCGTGGTCAGAAAATATCCCAGTTTCACAGCGATCAGTTTGAATCTGGTCTGCCAACACGTACTTGTGGGATCCCTGGCCTCAAAATAACCACACTCATCACAGCGCGCAGCGCAGCCTCCCAGATCTTTTTCACGCGCTTTCCAAAGATATCCAGCCATCGGCGGGGGAATGTCCGGACCAATGGGTCCTCAGAAATAACCACTGTCCAATGTCGAATCTGTGTCGACGACACCAACATAATCTCCGCATAGCCCACTCTGTGAAGCAAGGGTATGGATGCTTCTGACAGAAGACGGATGACGTCGTGGAACTTGGCACTGTCTTTCGACGTGGTTTGAGTCTTGCCATTCTTATTAATAGAGCCATCGAACGCGCAAAACATTGGGAAACTCACCAGGAGGTCTGCCACCGAAACACCTGTCGGCCCGGCCTCATGCAGAATCCGAGAGACCTCGTCAATGATGCCGCATTGCTCAGCCCTGGCATTGGCTCTCAATCTGGTCAACTGTGCATCCAGACAACTCTGACAGTCGATTGCACCCGCGCCTGATTGTCTACAGGCAGCCACACTGCCATCAAACGTCTTCTCATGTTCCGTCATCATCTCCACGCTCTCAACTGTGTCCTCATGCTGAGGCGGGCTTGATTCCCTGGATGACGGAGGCTCGATGGAAGAGTCGTCGATGTCGTGGAATCGGACGCTAATGGCTGTTTCAATCTGATCGTCGTCTGAACTGATTTTAGTGCCAATTACCACCTTGGAACAGGATATACTTGCCTGCTTTTTTACTGTTCCAGTCGATGGCCGGTCGAGCAGCTTGGGCACGCGTTGTATCAATTTTAAATTCCACCTTAGAGACATGATGAATCCAATCTGCGAACACACTCTCCGGGTGACATCACGAACCTTACACTCAGCAGCGAGCTCCAGCAACGCTGCTACGTCACCGTCAGTCGCAAGAAGAGGCCACTCGCGCCACACCCCATCTTGCTGGGAACAAATGCCCTCCAGTGCAGAAGCATCCTGGAAAACATCGCTTGAGAATGAACCACCGAGAGCATTTTGATTCCTAAAAGGCACATTAGAACCATTCATCCACAATTGTTTATGAATACACACATCTCTGAAATCTTTAGTGTTCTCCCAGGCCTTGGTTTTAACGGATCACGAATCAGCTTAGACAGGACACCACGATCGAGCATATTCGCAGTGGCCTTAGATACGGGCTCCTCACTAATTTGGTGTAACATGCGAGATGCCACATCGGGATCATAAACCTCGTTGGGAGTACCGAGGACAATCTAAAAATCATCTCAGCATACGGAGCAACCCTCAGGATGGACGTTGCGTCGTACATACCTTCAGAGCGGATTCGGCAAGATGGACGGTCTCCGGCAGGTCTTCAGTGGCCCAAAAACTGACCTCTGGATCCATTACATAGGGCTGCCGCGCCATATTCTTCTCGCGACCTTCTTCTCCCGCCGTGTTCCATACGAAATCCCATGCCGGTTCGTTAATGGGCTTGTCCACAACGTCGTAGTTTTGCTGAAGCAGTTCTAAACTTGCCGGTAAGAGTACGAGTTCGCCCTTTGAGGACTGTTCGAAACCAACGCGTCTGAAATCATATCAGTACTGTGCAAAGATTTTAGTAGTATCGAAAAGCGTACATAGCGTTCTTGTCAATATGTCTGCGCAGAAAATCGATGTGTCGAACGAGGTCAAAGTTCGACGGGGTGATAGGGTCATTATCTGGCAGGAACACGCTCCCGCGATATTTTGACCAGAGATCATACCATTTCTCTTCAAGACGCTGCAAGTATGTCGCAGCACCGGGCTGCTCCCGAAGATTGGTTACCCTTTGTCGGACAGAGTTTCGCAATACACAGGGGAAAACTTGATCGTAGGCTGCCCAGTCAATGCGGAGACCACGACAACGAGCTTTAATGATCACAGATGCATCCTTTGCAAGTTCATCATATTCCTTCGTCCAGTGGAACCTGTTCCGTTTCTGCGGCTTCTCATCTTCGGACGCCTCCTTTTCCTTCCCTGGAGATGATCATGAGCAAGCGGGACATGAGACATGAGAAAAGACATAAATATTCACCTTTCTCACCTCGTTTCTTCCTCGGCTTCTTCTCTTTAACCTGAGGCTTGTTTCGAATAATTGAGGGTTGCTTGGAGACAAGAATTTCTACAGACTCCTCTGGTGCGTGAGCAATCAACGATGGCGGATGTGTGGGAGGAGGGGGCCTTGGCGCTGGTTTTGGAGCTTCTTGGGTAACTGGTGGAGGTGGAAGGTCCTTATAAAGTCTGGGAAGAATTTTCTCAGCAGCAATTTTTGCATCCCGAATTGCGCGTAAAATATCCTCCTCCCATTGCTGATTGTCTGTTCCAGGACCAGACTGCAAGAACCGAGATTTCACCAAACGCAACCTGCGTGTGGCTGACTCGGGCAATGAGTCGGGATGCACATGCTGAACCAGTAACTCCCACTCTTGCTCCCTCTTTGCTCGGGCTTCCGCAGACTTTTGAGCAAGCAGAGCTTTTGCTTCTGCGTTATGTCGCGCCTGTTCTGCGGCAGCCTTGCGCTGGGCCTTCTTGTGGGCAGCCTCGATTTCTAATAGGCGCCTTGATCTTGCCGTAGTGAAGAAATCGCGGATGACCTCGAGAGGTGCGCAGACAACCCAGGAGATTCTTTGCAGGGTGTGCTCTGGGCTGCTCTCGTACTCGAGGGGGGTCAGTCCCGTGGCAAGATCTACGAACTTTTTGAGATACTGATTTTGGTGCCAAGACAATACGTAGGAGTCTGACCACGCAATTGTGCGCCGAATGGACTTGCTCACCACCGGAGCTGTACTGGAAATGTCCTGTGTCTCGCTGTCATCTGGACACATCAATTGCCTGGCATAGTCGCCATCCGTCGATACCCGCTGCAGCTCCTGCCAGTAGGACAAGCCGTCAGAATCGTTCGCCAATGGCACCTCTTTCCACAGAGGGGGGGACATGCCAAGTACACCCCACAAGCGAATGGGAGCAGACGCATGGAAATGCCAGTAGAGTGGTGCAGACTGAGGCGTCCACTCTTCGAGGGATGCGACCGAGTAGGTAGGGGGGTAATCAGCCTTCGGAATACATGCGATATGCGCATTCTCGACTGTGGACGGCTCTAGAGGAGTAACAACCTCAAGATCTCGAAGCATCTCTAAGATGTCCAAGACACGGGTCCGAGCTCTCGCTCTCCCTACTTGGAGGATTGTATGAAGTTCTTGATCAATGTCCCCTACGGGTGTCCGTCTCCCTGAGTCGGACTTTAGCAGCTCTGAGAGTCTCTCGTCATACGCCAGTGCCGACACTATTTTGAAATAGTGCTGTATGGGAAGATCGGTGAAAAAGTAGGAAAAATGTACAATGCGGTGCTCCAGAGAAACGATGCGAGGAGAATCTTCGCCCAGCGCAATACGGCCGAGCATGTAAAGGTGGAGCTCCCGTGCTCTTATCATCTTGCCGACCTTGAAGCCGTACATCTGCGCTCTAGTGTGATTTTCTGTCAACAATACATTGCGAATCGTCTCATCGTCATAGCTGAACAGCTGATCGGCTCGAGCAATGTTCCTCGCCCAACGTTCGTCATGTTTGTCTGATGGTTTATCGAGGCGAAGAAGCTGCAGGGGGAGAGCCGCGCGCTCAACATTCTGTCCCGGGACAAATTCCATTACTTCTTCGACCTTCTTGATCGAGGGAGGTTGGATGTTGAGCAGAGTTCGCCCAACAACACTGAGGAAAGCGTCGAGTTGCTCCTGGGGGAGTGCTGGAAGATAGCTGATGCGTGCTGGACGATGTGACCCAGTTGGTAACTTGACGATGGTTTTCAATGTCTTGACTTTCCCCCGAGATTCCAGATTATTTAGAGTAGCTTCGATTGTACGTCTGTCCAACCGGCTACCAACTGGTGCGCTGGTTGGTTCCCCAGCACTTGTCATTCTCTGAATCATTTCAACATGGGCATCCAGAAAGTCTTTCCCGCTTGTGACGGCTATCCCTCCCAACTGTTCCAGGAGCTGATATATCTCGTTCTCCCTACGCAGTTGCGACACATTCGCTTTAGGGCGAACTATACCAGCTATTTGCGGTGGTCCGGAAGCTTTTCTTCGCTTTGATGGGCCAGCATCAACGTTAGATTCAGCGATATCTCGCTTTATCCCACTTCCGCTGGATGAGCCGAGGTCGAATACGGTTGTGAGTATCTAAATCGTTCGTGACATTAAAGGTCAGCGTGTTCATGCGTCGTCATGAGCGTTCACCTACCTGCGGAGTGGTGGTTGCTACCTCAGATGAATTGAACGCCATCAGGACTGGATCTATGGGTATGAGCGTTGGTTCCTGAGGAGGCCGTACTTGCAAGTCATAGACTGTCTGAGACCGTCCCATCTCTATAGACGCTTCCCGAGAAGCTGGCGACAGTCCTGAGCATTCTGGAGGATCTTCGGACAACTCAGTAAGTGGGGACAGCGCCTCTTCATAAGCATGGGGTGGTAGAGCATCGTCGGTCTGCTTCGGCCCAGACTCTGCATCGATCATTGGCAAGAGGTTAAACCCTGGTTCGACGTCATCTCCATCCCCATGTCCAGTCAGATCCACATCATTGACGGCTGCCTTACTCTTTCGAGGGATTTTGGTGCTCTGATTAGACGGCCTACCTCTCTTTCGAGGAGCAGAGGACTCATCAATCGCACTCGCCAAGACTTCTCCTCCCAGGCTTTCTTTCCTTGCCTTAGGTGGACGGCCTCGCTTCTTGGCTTGAGGCGTCTCTTTAATGCCAGCTGCGGTGCCGCCTTCGCTTGTCAAGCTGTCTTTCTTCACCTTAGAGGGCCGCCCACGCTTCTTCGCCTGTGAGACTTCTTGTGTGGCAGCCGGAACAGGAGGTGCGATGGACACATCCACATCTTCGCCTGCCAAGCTGTCTTTCTTTGCCTTAGAGGGACGTCCGCGCTTCTTGGACTGAGGTGCTTCTTGACTGATGACGGGAGCGGCAGCGTCGTCGCCGGGATTCGTTGACTCCGCACCCACTCTCTGTTCAACCTTGGGTCTCTTGGGAGGCCGCCCTCGCTGTTTAGAAGCCGAAGCCTCGGAAGGACCAGCCCCGTCATCAAAAGCGCCGTCGATGTCTCGCATTTCTCTCTTCCGTTTCCGTTGCCTGGGCTCTTCACAACCATCAGCAGCCTCGACTTTATTGGCCTTAGCCTTCTTGGGTGTCTTCCCTTTCCCTTTGGTGCTGGCACCCAATGGCCTGCCTCGAGGTTTGCCAGAACCAGAGACCTTACCCTGCTTCAGTTCCTTGGAAAGGTCTTGATGCCGAATCAAGGTCGCTTCGTCCTCATAGAACAACGATGCATCGACAGACAGGAAGTCGCCAACAGAGGAGAAGTCCACTTTAGCATACTGACTTTCCGAGTCGTGCAGGTTCTCCTGGGCAACTAACTCCCGATATGCTGCTACAGTGTAATACCTGTGCCGGCGTTCTCGACCATGTGTTTCCATCATCTCTGCGACGCCGAGATCGCTAAGATGCGGAGGAGGCGGGTACTTCTCGAGTCGCGTCATCAGCAGTTCGATTGTCCGCTTGTCGAACTGTCCGAGGTTCTCCGAGAGCTCCTGGATAGTTGTTCAGTGCATATAGCGAGATAGCAATCCTGTGACTTGCATTCAGAGTCATGCCTTTTGTGCCTGCTGCTTCCACGAGGTTGACCATCTGCTTGTGCAACGTCAAATTTATCTTCAACCCAACGACTTCGTCGACTGTTCAAACTGAATGAGTGGGTGCAACAAGCGCCGGAGAATAAGCGCTCACCGTCGTCGGCATCCATCTCGTCGTGAGCCGTGTCTTCCCCGGCCACATGACGAATCGCGCCCTGCAGATCACCCATCTGACTTCGATTCTCTGTAGTTACCAAGCGCACGCATTGAAGATAGCTCCTTTTCTGCAGCCTCGAGTTCGGATTTGGTACATAGAGCTTCTCAATGACACCTTGTGATATGAGATCGTTTAATCGTGTACTGAAGAAACGGCGATCTGTCTTGGTGGGGTGGGAGAAGCCCTGATAAAGGAAAAGTAGGTAACCACTCAATGAGAGATACATGCAAGTCGGGACCTACGATGCTGAGTATAAGATTCTGGGATACATGCATGTTGTTTTTGCAGGCCTTCAGTAGCTTGACGATGCGGGCTTTGACTAGGGGCAAACTTGACAAGTGCCGTGCGTCGATAGGGTCGAAGTGGACTTCACTAGGTCCCGAGATTTGTGATTGGCCGTCATCTCCCAGGTCGCCTTGATCCTCTTCAACGTCTTCTGCGACGTTTTGACCACGCTCTTCTTCTTCTCGGATCTGCTTCCAGAGCGGGCTGCGATCGTAGAAGTACTTATGTATGCAGAAGTGAGATCCAACACCTCCGCGACGTATCTTCACGCTGGGAATGCCGTGAGTTCCCCTAAGGTAAGACACTGCATACAGAACTCACATGTGCTCGAGTTTAAGAAGCTGGTTTACGAGATAGTGACAAGTCTTTTGGTCATATCCGGACTTCTTTCCAAGTTCCATGACACTAATACCGCTGTCACGGCCACGAGTAATCAGCTGGAGAGCTGTGTATACCATCGGGCTGAGCGAGGAAGGCTGAAAAAGCGCTTAGAAACAGCCTGAGTTGCTAAGCACATTGTAATTAATGTGCTTACCCTAATATGAGAGCCCGTGATAGCGACAAGGGAGGTCTCAGGATCGACCGCCATCCTCAGGCTGTCTCCGTACTGAACCTGCAGGTCTTCGAGGCTCCTTACCTTCGCATCATCGATAAGGTCGAGCGTGCTGGCAGGAGCAGCTTCTTTAAGCTCTTCTCCTCTCTCTTGAGCTTTTCGCTTCGCACTGGTCTGGGGAGCGATGTAGACCTCCGTCGTAATACCCGGAGGCACAGTCCCAATGCGCACGGCAGGGTGCTGGACGATTAGGGACCACACGAACGCACAGTACGCATCATCCACGGTCTGCGGGTGCGCCGGGTTGTGCAAGTGGAACTCCGAGATGAAATCCCGTAATCTCGAGACACTGCATCCTGTGCATAAAATCAAGAGACTGTCAATACACTGCTACAGAACTCGAGAGAAGGACGGAAGAAAATTCAAATGCTACAAGGTGCGACAGCAGGGTTCGAACCCCAAGTCGTCCGAACTTTCCTCACTACGCGCCCTCCCCTCGCGCCTATCACATGATAGAGGCACTCACCCAGATCTCCATCGAAAGACAGCTCTCGGACGCAATGATGCACTAGCTCGTCCATTTGCAGATGCTTCCAAGACGCTGAAACTGCCTGTAGTCACTGTATAGAGTGCGATCTGTTGGGCACAGCCCCGCTACAATTCCGTCGCGCAACCCTTTGGAAACTGGATACCAAGAAAACACCGCGTAGATGTCTGCAGCTCTTCCGAAAAGTATTGCAAGCAGAACGTTAGACCAATACGATGAGTAAAAGGCGTGACATGCGAGTCACGCAAGGGAATGTATCGGAAGCCATCTCACGCGCGGCCATCGATTGATGCCACAAATTTGCAGGGAGCAAAGCAGTTTGTGGATATTTCCAGCATTGCGACACTACTACGTTACTACTACCTAGGAGTCGCGACAATACACAGATCGAGTGGCGAAGGACAATGCGCGAAGTCTTTCCAAGACGTCAAGGTTCTGAGTCGAGATGAATTGCACGGCTAGATACGAGTCGATGTGATATTTATCTATGATTCATAGCGATTAATGGTGGAGTACAGAGTATACAGATGCAGTGTATCGTTAGGTCATAAGTAAATGCAGGATGCAGGATGCAGGGGGCGTCGGTGACGCTTTTGAGGTAATGAATGTCTATCCGTCTAGCACCAAATCCCTCCCACAGCAAACCCAGAGAGAGACAAAAAGAGAGCAGAGCACAGCTCTATGGTGATGCCGACTGCTTGTCCTGCGATCCCGATAGACTCCGCAACACATCCGTGAACGCGAGCTTGCCGAGCTGTGCGTTCTGCTCGAACCGCTGCACGAGCCAATTTTCGAGCTTGTCCGAGACGCTCCGCCACAACGTCATGCGCGCCTGGATCTCCGCCGTCTGCGTGAACGTCGTCCGCGAGTTAGAGGCGGGGGAGTACAGTACGTGTTCATAGCACGTCGCGAATTGCGAGAGGGAGAGATTCACGGACGTCATCGTGGCGGTCTGCGTCGCGGGGTCGACAAACGATACCTCTCTGACGAAAGCATCTTCTGAACCACCAAAAAGCTGCGGAAACGCCTGTAAGCGAGCCGTTTAGCCCGATCAAGGAGCGCGCAACGTACTTTGACAACCCACACGGGTGCCTTCTGCTTACACCCCAGTATACGCTCCGTCCGAATGATGCCAGTGTTTGGGTCCACAGACCGGTCGACGACGTCGACGGTAACGACATGTGCGCAGTGCGGATTGGGGTACTTGTGCCACATCCCAATCACGACCTTTGACCATGGATGACTAGCCCACGCGACACCTCATCAGCGACTGCCGATCCACCGCACACTGAAAGCACTCACTCGTAGCTGAAAACCTGTGAGAAGTAATGCATGTCGAGAACAGAGCAACAGGAGACAAAGGACTGGTATAACGATACGGTCGCGTGCGCTTGCTGAGTGAGGGGCAGTACTAGTGTGGGGTATGCCTGTGATAATTTTCTCCCTTTAGCGTTACACTGACGCCCGACTGGCCCCGATTCCTGTACCTGTTTGGGACGCCACCGGGTCGACCAATCAGTCAATGGCATGCATCTGATTGGTCCGCAGTCTGCCGCTCTGCCTGCGTCATCCTTAGGCCTTCTCATTGAGGATCGTACTTGCTGCACTGGCATGATACACTCTATGATACACACTACTAACATAGATGTCTAATCGAAATATCACAACGCCTGCGCATCCACCACAGCCTTCAGCTCCGCCAACTTCGCCCTCATCGCCGGCCTAGAAGCAAAAGATAAGTCAGCTCCCACCTTTCACTCGACGTATCGCCGCAACACGGAAAGACGAGACACGCACACTTCCAAAAGCTTCGTCTCCAGCGCCTGCTTCTCCTCCTGCAGCGCGAGCCGCTTCTCCGCGTCCAATTCCGTACTACACCCGATCCCCGTCAACTCCGCTTTCGCAGGTAAGTAACGAAGTGGAACGCCACACTCACAAGACATACCCGCCCTGCCCGTCGTACTGCAGTATCATCGAGTGGTACCGCCACAGCGACGGGCGGTGGGACACCGTCAGCAGCGTAATCCCCAGCTCGGTCGCGTAGTCCATCATGCGCCCCTCCATCTCCGTCGGCACGAGCGAGGTCGCTTCATCCAGCACCGCGTACTATCCAGCGTTCATTAGTTGATACAAGCGCAATTGCGCGAAGAAAATACACACCTTGGGCCGGTGGTAGAACAGCCGCGCCCACGCAATCTTCTGCTTGTCCCCGCCGCTCAACGCGTCTCGCCACTCCTTCGCCGCATCCCACCCGCCCTCTCTCTCCACTACGTGGTCCATCTGCACGACCGACAGGACCGACAGCAGCTCCTCGTCCGTGCGTCCCACTGCCGACGGGTTCAGCGAGACACAGTGAAAGAAGATAGGAAGGGCTCACGGGCTTCCATGTCCAGCTTCGAATGCGGGTAAATCACTTGATCGCGAAGTGTCCCGAGCGGGAGGTACGGGCGCTGGGGTATCAGGATAAACTGCGACGCAGGCGGCTTGTGCACCGTCCCTCCTAAACATCGCGCGTCCCACATTACCCTGATAATTCCCATGTTGAGAGGCATGACCTACCGTATACAGGCCACAACCCGCCCAATATCCGGAACAGCGACGACTTGCCGCACCCGTTCGGGCCCACGATCAACAGGTGTTCCTGAATCACACCACCAATCAGCCTTCGTCTCCTTCTCCTTCTCCATCAAACGCAGGGTGCTGAATGATGTGATGTGATGGAGAAGAGACGCACCCCGGGCTTGACGTGGAAGCTCAAGCTCTTCACCAAAATATCACCATTGGGGGTGACGATGGGCACGCCCTCGAACCGTATCTCGTCGGACTCGATCACCTGGCCTTTGCCTCTCAGGACTGTTCACAGCACCAGTTAATCAGCCTAGGTGAGGAAAGGAAAGGAGCGGGGGCGACTCACTTCGCGCGTTCTCCTCCGTGTCCGCGCTGCTTACGAGCGCCTTCTCGAGCTTGCCCCTTCTCACGTCCGCCATGGTGTCAAGCAAGAGCGAGACGCGCGCGGTGTACCCCGCGAGCTCGGAGAGGTCTTTGTAGGAGTACATCACGCGGCCGAGTGCGTCTGACCAGAATAATATGAACAGGCGACTGAGAAGCTGTAGTGGTGGTCATACGTACCTGATGCAGATAGCAGTAGGCGACGGTTGGTGACAAAGCCCTCCGTCCGCCCTCCCAGGTCCGCCACCGACACGCCGGGGAGCTTGAAGAACACCGGGATAGCACAAATGCAAAGCTACACCGCACTCCCCATCAGCCTCTGCCCTCCACTAACCCGCGACAACAAAATACCCACCCCGAAGCTCCCCCACAGCCACTTCACGATCCCCTCCTCCACGATGCCGTGCCACCACCGCCCGCGCAGGACCCTCCGCTCGTGCATCACCACGCCCGCGTACTCTCTCTCGAGCAGCATCTTCTCGGTCTCCTCGCCCCGGAAGAACGCGATTTCCTCCGCGTGCTCGCTCAGGCGGGAGTGCGTGTGGCGGAGGGAGCCCGCGAGGGAGGCGGAGAGGGCGGTGTATTGGCCGAAGGGCGGGGTGAGTTTGCGGACTGGGGTGTTCGTGTGTATGCGTTGCGTTGGGGAGTGAGGGAAGGAGGTTAGTTAGGGAATGACGAGAGGGAAGGGGCGGACGCACGCAACGCGGCGGAGGTTTGGACGAGGACGGTGAGCAGGACGAGGCCCTCTGCGCCGACGTTCTGGGAGAGCTGGTAGTTGTAGAGGATGACGTCGAGCACAGGCTTGGCTATGTTGGCGTAGATGGCGGCGAGGTGGGCGGAGAAGCGTTGGATGTCGTTGGTTATCATCCTGGACACGCAGGATTCGATTAATGTCTCGCAGAGTGCAAGGAATGCAAAGGGCGTACTGGTCAGGATTCTTGATCCGGTCGTCCAAATTGGCTGGCGTTGAATTATTCAGTGAGGGTGGGATGCTTGCGTGCAGAGGTGCTCACAGATTTTATAATACACTTTTCCGCCGCCCTCTCCGTCGTCCAGATAGGAACGGACAACTTCATCCGTAAGGCGGGTGCGGTAAGCGCTGGACAGCCTGGACTCTACGAAGCTTAACCAGCTGTTACACCATGTGGCGGGTACGGCTACGAGGAGCCAGCGGAGGATGTTCAAGAAGAATGCTAGCGGTTGAGCTCGCACGATGGATGCGACTATCCTGTAGAACTGTCTTGAGTAAAGCGTAGAGGAATATCACGAGGGACTTGCTTTCCGTCTAGGGAGGCAACGTATAATGATATGGCCGTCCGAAACACGAGAAGACTTGAGTGCATGATCAGGAGGATGGCTTCTCTTGATTTGAGACTTGGAATAACAATTCTGAGGATCCTGGATAGTCTCTGGTAGAATACGGCGTCTACCTAGTACATCCAGTCAGTCTGGTTGTAATAATCCTGCCACCATCGAATGCTCACCGCAACCCTCGGGGCCGTGTCACTCTCCTTACCCTTTCCTTTCCCCTTTCCACCCCTGCTGCTCTTCCCTCCAGGTCGCGCCGCCAGACCCTGATAGGTTGTAAGCAGGACATAGGCCACGAAACCGCCCGTAAGGACATGCTGAATGGCTGGACGGTTATTCGAATAAGCCTTTGCAAGACGAGCAAGCTGCTCCTTGGCTACCAATTGTGCCTTGCTGGATGACATTGTGAGCTCTGGCTGTAGTGAAGGTGGGGCGCGTCTAGAGGGAAGTCGCGATGGCATGTGATTCTAATACACAAAGGGTTAGGGTCCCGATGAGATAACACTGAGATAACCCATTAATATTAACAACAAATTGATATTAATATTAACTGAGTCTCCAGACGCCATGTCCTCCAATACCGCCGCCGGATCACTGCACCCCTCCCAGCCACCCTCCCACAAGTCCTCCGCCCCGCCACGCGATGACCAAGCCGGCTCTGCTTTGGCCGCGCTGGAACCATCCACCCCTACCCCCGTACATCCCCAGGGACCCATAATCGCTGTGGATCTCGACGATGTCCTCAGTCAGACGAATGCGTATATAGCTGAATGTAACAACACACCCACTAATAGCACACCTTTTGCGATACTGACATTGATACATCAAGGGCACAACGAGCATTACGGATCGAACATGACTCTAGACGATTTCCACTGTAAGACCTTCGTCTTTGCAAGTGCACATGTTAATCCAGAATGAAAAAAGACTATCACTACTGGAAGGTCCGTACATGCTTCCGACTTGAGCCCGCGTATCTTACTGCACGTCCTCAGAATCCGTACTGGGGCACCCCCGAAGAGACCAACGAAAAAGTCAAGAAATTCTACGCCACCTCCGCCATCCTCAACACCCAGCCCGTCCCCGGCGCTCTCGAGGGCACCAAGCGGCTCAAAGAACTGGGCTACCGCCTCATCATCGTCACAGCGCGCGTGAGGAACCAGCTCGAGCCCAGCTGGCGGTGGCTGGAGGAGCACTTTCCCGGTACTTCCAATCCGATCCCAACCGTTCCCAGCTTCAGCTGAAGAGGCCCCACCCAGGTGTCATCGAAAGCGTCATCTGTATCGGCCAGTTCGAAGAAACAGTCGAGGACGAGGGGCACGAGATCGTCACGAAGCTCACCAAAGCCGAGGTAACCCTTCTCTGCGCGTGCTGCCGTGTCCCAACGACGTCACTGAAGTAACCGCACGCAGGTGTGCCGCAGCCTCCACGCGACGCTTCTAATCGACGACTCGCTTGACAACGCGCTGAGCGTCTCCGCGCCCGCGTCTCCCCCGGACCATACGCACAAGGCGATCCCCGTCCTCCTCTTCGGCGACTACCCGTGGAACCGCCGCCCCTCGCACGTCGCCTCCCCCCAGGACTACCTCTCCTTCGCGCAGCGCTCGCAGCTGGGCGGGAATAGGGGGAGGGAGTGGTGGCGCGACGAGGACGTTGATCTGGATGAGGTGAATGCAGAGAAGGAGAGGGGGCGTGGGGGGCGGATTCGGAGGGTGCGCGGGTGGGAGGAGGTGGTTGCGTGGGTAGAGGAGAATAAGCCGTGATGATGAGGAGACATGAAGAATCGTCGGATGCGAAGAAGATCGGATACCATACAAGCAGATGAAACGAAGACGCCCCATTCAAGCGATACCAACAATACACGCCTCCCTCATTTCTTGGACAACCATGAGACATGTAGACTTGGAGAGCTAGACGTAAAGAGCGACTGCCAGGACGGATACAAGGAACGTGTGGTCATACAAGTAGATGCATATCGAAAGTCCGTAAAATTCAATGCGTACTTACCACGCACGCATGTATATAATCTAAACATCCACTCATCATATACATAGCTACGAAAGGGTACACATATGACTTGATTCACTATATCGTGTTATCCGCGCATGGACCCACAACGATGTCACGTCCTTGATGAGCTGCTGAGTCCCAACCATAACAACATTAATTGTACAGGAGTCCTCTCTTCCTCCCAGCTTTCACCAAAAAAATCACACCAAATCTTTGATGAGCACTTCCTCCTTCTCTCCCTCCTGCTGGGCCGCGCGCCACAGGACCACCTTCTGCAAGGCGCCACGTGCCCACTCACCCGCATCCTCCAACTTCGCGCTAACGCACCCTATCGCATCGCTGCCCCGAGCGCTCATCAGGAGAACCCAGATGACCGCCAGGAGCGCGCAGCCCCAAAGGACAGCAGCGGCGACGCGCACTGCAACGCTGTCCGCGGGCACTTCGGGGTTCAGGTCGATGCTCGCGCAGACCATCGACGCGACGAAAGCGGTGATCCTGCAAGACAGAAAGGGAGATGTGTGTTAGGCGCCATAGAGCATCGCGGGAGGGTACGGCGCTACTCACGCCCATGCGGAGAAGGCGTACGGCAGGCTGTACGCCACACCGAGTCCTCTCAAGCCTCCGGGCTTGGTCCACAAGTATTGTTGCTGCAAGTTGAGTCAGCGGTCAGCGGGAGCCAGGGCTGTCAGCTCGGACGCTTACCACGGCTTCAGCGTTACACTCGTCGAGTGCGCGGAGCTGGTGGAGGAGCAGCACGGCCGTGATTAGACTTGCCGTGCTGAACGACGCGGCGAACAGGAGCGCCTCGTCCGCGAGCGACCTGGCGGTTTCCTCTCGACCGTGCAAGAGCACCGCTTCAATCACGAGCAGAATGCTCGACTATGGGTCAAGTGAGTGCGACTTCCGGGCGTGGAATCAGCGAGAAGTCTCGAGACGTACTAGCGCTGCTACATTCTTCCATTCTTTCTGCACCTTCGCAATGTGCTTCTGCCAGGGCGTGCATCGCATGATCCTGTCTACCCATACCTCCTCGAGAGCTGCGGCATGTTGTCGGGGACCGTCGAACAGCATGATACTCAGGATATGGAAGAGCACGGAGCGGGTGCGGCTGAGAATCTTCGAGGACAACAGTTGGTCCTGACTGTCAGTAGTGTCTTCGAAGATGCTTTGCGTGGCGCTGAGGCGTGCGCCGTATTGTCCGTAGTAATTAATGAATCGCGTGTGCGCTGTGGAGATGTCATCATCTCCGTAAGGGCCTGGACATGTGTGGTCACGTACTGAAGGTACCCATGAGCCGACCTACAGCCATGTGTGAGCATACCGTTGGGTTTACCATGCAAAGCTGTTTGCACGCACCGACAATCTGAGCGGAATAGCCACCACGGCTGCCAATCTCTGCGCAGCGTTGAGATAAGCTCGGAGATGACTCGGTCTGCTCAGCTGGACGCGTACCTCGTAAAGGCTGAACCATCGCCATGAGCTCCTGTATTTCACGCCCGTTGTAAGAACTAGTAGAATCGGACGCCGTCAAAGAGTCTAGAACGGATAGTACTTTCAACGGCGGTGCTTATGGAGGACGTTCCATTGCAACCCACCTACGCCATTATAGACCATTATACCCTTGAGCTCCTGGAGGATCTCAGAAGTTACCTCGCGGTGGCACGGGAACAACTCGTAATGTTTCCTTTCCTTTCTGTTAGTAACCGGAATACGACTACATGAGTAATGTTGCGCCTCACCAGTATTCAACTTCGAGACGGAGCCCTGCGGTGGTCGAGGGTGAGCAAATACAATGGTGAAACAACGGGAGCTTGCTTTACCCATCTGAGACAGCTTCGACTCGGCCTGGAACTCGTCTACCAGTTCTTCCGCGTCGTACTCGTGGAGCCAGAAAATCGACCGCTTCGTATTATCGGCGATGTAGTAGCCGCATTCCGGGAAGTCTTCATCGCTGTCACCCGGGGTAAGATCCAGAACAACTTCGAGGTCGCCGCTTATATCGACGTTTTGCGAGATAAGCAAACTTTCAAGAGATTCTATAGCCCTTATGATGGCCCGCAGGTGACGATCATCGTGAAGGTTGGCGTCAGTGAAAATATTCTGTTCATGGCATGAGTGGCACGGCATGGAAGTCCTGAAATATGACAGGCTATGACCTTCTTTCCGTGCATGAAATACGCCGCACCCTCGGGATGCGCATATTGGGTCCAGTCGCCGCACTCTTCCAAGCTACATTGAAATATTAGAGAAATGAATAACTGGGAATCTTGTTACGTACCGTGGCCAGTTCCGAGTCAGAGCAGGGATGTAGACGCTGGTACCGGAGGGACGCTTGGGGCTGTAGCACAAATTAGTCACAGCGAGCAGCCAAGGAAATAGCACGTACATGAGCTGCTTCGTCTCATAACGTTTGACTTCATTCGGAGAAATAGGTACAAGGGTGAGCTCGCGTGGCCCGACCACCGTAGCCGAGTCAGACTGAGAAAGACTATCAAGAGAGACAGGTGCGGCATCGTCGTTGGCGTAGTCACTAGTATGGGCAGAGTCGATCGGTGAGGCAGAAACAGGCATTATGGATGTTGAGATAATTGTGGAGACTAAAAAGCGTGACAAGGTTGTGGTTGAGTTGGAAAAAAGAGACGCTACCAAAGCGGCGCTTTAATAGCGAGATTTGCTGTGTTCATTGTGGCACGCGGTCGAGGCAGTACTCACTGAAACCAACCGGGTTATAGAACAAGCACAACCCAGCTTGGGACTCACAATACCTGGTGCCTACCTCATCCGAGATAAGGAAAGGTGGAAGGCTGCATCGCAGTATATCCGTAATCTCTGCAACTCCCTATGAGAGGTCTCAATTGTGACAGTGAATCTGATAATGTGAGCTTGTACGCCACACTACGCGGGGAGTTCGGCCACTGCTTGCCTGATGATCCATTTTTGCTGAGTTTCAGAACTTGATGATAATCTAAATTGTTTCATGCATAGGATGACGGTCGTGACTCGACTTGGTCCTATCGTTCCCTAGTCGCAAGGCCTTCAATAATCTGTCTCCAATAATCGCGGAATATCTAGTTCCAGGAATTCAGCGTGGGGGGAAATTCGTATGAGGGAGGGACTCCTCGTACAAACCTCCCCTGCAGGCTGGAACTAGATATTATTCCGCGAGAGAGCTGCGCCAACTGAAAGCTATTGGTATGATCCAAGATGGACCCTGCACCCAAAAGCTTCGTCGAGGTCTTGTACGCAAATTGTCAAAGAGAACTCCTGGGTGAGAGAGCTCGAAGTTAGACAATCTTGCACCGGTGAGTGCTGTATCCATAATCTCGCTTAGCTGGTTACCGGTCACCGTTTATAACAGAGTGAAAGACAATCATCTTTATATTTAGACCGCGAGCAGGCGAACTGTTACAGCCCCAAGGTGCGGTACAACTCAACGCTCGGTCACCTGCTTGTCAGCGCCTCTAACGACCACAATACGCGCTAGATCTGGTGTCGCGAGCGCTCCGGAGAAACCGAGATGCTGTCTAGGGCGGATCAGGACGTAATAGAACCCGTAACTCTACGGGTGAGACATCGATAGAAGTAGCAGAGCATTAATGTGGTCGGGCCATATAGGTTGGCGCGCCGAATGGTTTATCTGAGCAGTGTTCCGTGACTTCTGTAGTCTAGACAAGACGGATCCATGAGGGACGCAACTTCCTTTTCCGCAACACGAGCTTGCTGCTTGCTGTATAGTGCACACCGTGTCTCTTCCCATTGACAGTCAATGTGACAATGAGGTCTAGGGCTGGATTGTCTGCCATTGCCCGAGCTATTTGCCTAACGGGCTCGACGCGAGGAACGAGCGGCTTGAGCCCGTGCACCGCCAAGCTAGGAGTGGGCCACGCGAGTGTCGCGCGCGCTGGCTCGTGGCGCCCACGCTTGTGGCGTGGTGCCGGATCCTCCAAGTTTTTTAGTCGAGCCAGCGCGACGCGTCAGCCTTTCCCTCGTTCCCCTTCGTCTGCGCAAGCCTTGGGAAACTTTTTCATTTTCATTCGTGTTTGCTGGTCTTTACCGCCCTCTTCTCGTTTACGAGCTGTAGCATAGACTTTAAGTTATCTCTCGCATACCCCCCTTTCGGCTAAGTTCCCGGTTATTTAATTAGATATGACCCAGGATCCCAGCACGAGTTCCCTCGGCGGCGGAGACCGCGTCGAGCTCCCGCAAAAGCACAAGAAGCCGTACTCCTCGGAGTACCTGGCCCGGCTTGCTCAGTTGTCCAGGGGACAGCTTTCAGAGTTCAACAAGCAGATCGAGGCTCGGAACGCCTACCGTGCAGGCAAGGACGAGCGTCGCAAGACAGACACATCGGTCTCTCCGTCCTCGTCAGTCGAATCTCTCGTCGACATCATCTCCGTGGAAGATGAAGGCCCACCTCGTTGCTCCACTCCGAAGAATGGCAACAAGTTCCAGGCGGCCTTGCAGATGTTGGCAAGTTTAAGTCCTTCTGTTTTCGATAAAGTCGTCGGCTTCGTGTCTAGTAAAAGGAAAGCTGATGATGTTGCCCCCGAGGACACCCCTGAAGGGAAGAAGCAGAAGCTGCTCACTACCGATGAAGAGATCAAGATTGCTCCGGGCGCTACAGTCCGCTATCAGGGTGTCCACCCGGAGATCAAGCTGCTGATCTTGCATAAGCAGTATTTGATGCTCACACTCTTTACGAATGAAGGCCTCAAGATGCTCGCAGAGCAAGGCGATACGATGCCGCGGAAGAAACTTGCTTCCAAGGTGTCAATTATTGACGTCTCGAAGTTCAAAGATGAGTCGACTCTCGACGAGTCTGGGTTCCGTCAAGGCGTGGACGGCGCTATGGCTGTCTTCTCGGAGCTTGGGGATGGGGCCTACGTTAAGCGTTTCGATGATCATTGGACATGGTTTTTCAACCTACCTGACTTCACGGAGAACTTTGATGCAGCTCTTGAGACAGATATTGAACTCCGTCGGGAATACCAAATCAAGCCATTCGAGTTCGACCCGGTGCACTACAACACGCGCTACCGCGCGAAGGTGGCTGACATTCAGATCCGGCGTATGGCTCAACTGGAGAGGGAACTCCGCGGTTCGTTTGCTAGCAGACCATCCGGTCAGGGCGCTGGTCCTTCGAGAGGTCCTGCCCCACCTACGAATGGACGCAGGGGTGGCGGCACTGGCGGCGTGGGTGGCCAGCGGTTTCAAGGTGGCAACGGGGGCGCTGGCCCGGCTCCCGTTTGCCTCATCTGTTCCCGGAAGGGCCACGTCATCTCAAACTGCACTGCGACGCAGTTCCCGGACGGCACCCCACTCTTCGCAGAGAGTCGCGGACGTGCCTTGTACCCGAGAGGCGGCAACGACGAGCTCTGCCGTATCTGGAACGTCACTAAGGATGTCCTCGGCAGGTGCTCTCACAACGCAAACAAGTTACATGCCTGCTCCTTCTGCGGAGTCCACGAGCATCACGCCCTCTCCTGGACCTGTAAGAACCAGCCTCGAGACTGATGTCTCAACCGCGTCTACCTCAAAAAGCTGCTCTGCCTGTCGTCTTCATTCTTGCAACTCGTCTTTTTCACCATCTTGCTGCTCGAGTATCCTTAATCGCATTTGCACGCCTTACGATGCCTTCGCTTTCGATACGCTACTTCACAAATACAGTCTCTGTGACGACCATCCTCTACTTGTACAAAAGCTTAAGAACGGTTTTCCCATGGGTGACTTCCCGCCCGGCCTCGATCGGAGTGTTATTTTCCCAAACCACCCGACGTGCATCCCCCACTATCCCGAGATCAATGAGTACCTTCACGATGAGGAGACTGCAGGGCGTATGAGTGGTCCGTTCACACGCGAGCAGGTGGAAGCCATTCTCGGGCCCTTCCAGTCATCGCCGCTGACAGTCGCGGTGCAGCCCCAAGGCCCTGGCGAGCCTGACAAGATTCGTATTTGCCGCAACCTTTCGAAAGGCTCGCGTGCGTTCCCGTCGACAAATGATTACATTGATACGGACAATTTCCCGACGAGGTTCGGTTCGGCCCATGAGGTGGCCCAGATTGTGAGTACTTTGCCTGCCATTTGGCCTCGTGTTTCCGCCATCAGGCATCGCCATCTGGCTCACAGCAGTTGGATGCTGTGCAGTTCCCATCAGGGTTCGGCTGTCGGCAGGCTGCCATTTGGCGCTGCTTGGGTGCCCATTCGGGCCTTGATCATTAGAGCCTTTAGGCGGCTGCGGGCTCTGCCCAGTCTTGCTACATTTCGAGCTGGTGCTTACCTCGTTCTTAGATCACGGCGGCCCCATCCGGGACGCAAGCCATGACTCTCGACATCGCGAAGTTCCATCGCACTTGCCCGATTCTCCCAGATCATAAGCGGTGGTTTGTTGTGCAGAGCTCGGAGGG